>JAOBAT010065427.1:0-47047 GCA_026413305.1 Hydrozoanthus tunicans
TAATTTTAGAGCTTTAAAAAAAGATTTTTTGCTTCTGATTTTTGACCAACTAGTATGATTTTACTAAAACAATTATCTCTCTCGCCCTCATGGGCTAGCAGCCAAATAGCCCACTCAGCCTGCGGCCTCATGGGTTACTGGCTTCTAGCCCATTTGGGCTCGAGGGATAATTGTTAAATAGCAGTTAGTAGATCCAAACCAGAAGCACGTTCTTTTACCATATTAGGACTCTGCTTCTACTATTCAAAGACAATATTTATGGCTGTAATGCATTTGAAGCTTAAAGAATAGAAATTCGTTTTCAACTCGCCGCATTGGCAACTAATGGAGTTATAGAAATCTCCTCTTTCGTTTAACTACTTTCACCAACTTTTCAGTTTTGTTTGTTTTTGCCATAGTTTCTATATAATCAGCGTTTTTCAGTTTCAGTAGTTTCTAAGACGAATGGCTGACGCACGAAACGTCAGCGCCTCATAATTTCCAACGACGAAGATGCATTCCCATCAACTTTATTGTTTATTTCTTGTTATCTAATTTTCTAGAGCTGAAAAACAAAAAAAATGACTCTTTGTGGCTCTTTTGGTACAATTTGTTTGTACGTATTTTAGTCATAAGGCTAGCAGACTGTCGCTGCTACAACTATAAGGAATTCAGTTAATATAGTATTGTTTTCAATATCTCACTGAAACTTGAAGAAACCCAGGGAAACACAATTAACGTTTTGTTGTGAACTGTGTTTCTAGATAGCATCCTGTTCAGGTTTGTACCAGGACTCCTCGGTGATAAAGTCCGTCGTTACTTGGAGACGCTTCAGTCCGCAGGAGGATCTTGCGTAAATGACGCCGGTGACAGACATAAGCTCTTTGAAGCCTGCTTGTTTTCCTTATTTGAGTCGAAACAGGGCAACCTGTCTTATTTGCTTGAAGACTTAATTCAAGAGGGAGAAGTTAGGTTCACTGAAGAACCCATCACTGCTTACGGTGTGCGATCGTTAGTGTTCTTTTTGGAACGTTCTGATTCAGTTCGAAAACTTGTAGTGGAAAGGGTCCGTATTGACAAAAGAACAATATCTTTGAGTGCAAGAGCCCTCCCCAAGGCTAAACAAGTTAAAGAATTCGTCTTAAATCAAAACGAGTTGGGGAATGAAGAAATAAAAGCTTTTATCTCTTGTCTAAAAGAGGAATTCGCTTTTGAACAATTAACTTTTAGTAGAAATTCCATTGAGGGGACAGAGAGTGCAAGGGACTTTGGAAAAATTCTAGACTATTGTCCCAAGTTAACGTATTTAGACTTAAGCTTCAACAACATTTGCGTTGAGGAAATGGGAATGCTATTTTGTGACTGCCAAAGGCTTCAAAGACTGACTTCGTTGAATCTAAGTGGAAACAATCTGGGCAACGGATCAGGCATTGGAAAATGCATCCAGTATGTTCCCAAGCTTGTACATCTAAATCTCTCTGAAAATGACTTGGGAGACACAGGAGTCGAGGACTTGTCCAAGTCACTTTCGTGCTTGAAGGATTTGCAAGAGCTTTTGCTTGCCAATAACGGAATTAGCTGTGCCGGCATTTCTTTCCTCTTGGATGCAATCATCAAGGAATCTTGTACACTGGAAATTCTTTCGTTAGAAAGTAACAGAATTACAGACGAAGGGATCGAGAAAATTGCTAGCATTTTACCGTGTCGTTCAACACTCAAATCGCTCCTTCTTGCCGACAACATGGCTTCAGAGCCAAGCATGCAAGAGCTTTCACGCAGACTCCCACACGTTTCAATTATTAGTACCAAAGAACAACCATTACAGGAGAGGGGGATTAATTTGTGAAAAGGATTGCATGAGTAAGAGCTCAGGGGAGTTAGCATTATTATCTTATAACGAACTTAAATTTGTTTATGAAAGTTGCTATTTAGGGTCTAAAACAGTATTTTTCAAGGCCTCCAAAGGTATTTTTGAAGATGATGCATTTTTCTTTATCATTTATTGTTAAACATCCAATAAGATATGTTACTTCAAGATTTCGGGGGTGGAAGCGGAATCTTTTCAGTATGATAATTACAAAAAAAATTGAAAAAATAAAAATAATTACGTAATGACAACTCCCCTAAGGGGCTTTTCAGTGTCATAGTTAACAAACAACGACCACAGTTAAGAATACCAACTGGTCGGAGGCAAACCAGTTGGCTATTTACAAGCGTGGTGGATTTGACTCTGGGATCACCGAAGCCAAATCCTGTCAGTGGCCAGACTGGGATTTGAACCCGGGACCCTAACCACTGAGCCACGCTGCCTCCGAATTCGTGATTCCCAGATATTTTTCGACCAATGATTCATAATTCATTTAAAGAATTTATTCATGACTCATGATTCATTTATAGAGTTTCTTCATGATTCGCGATTCACAGCCTGCGAGATGATGTGATTCCTGATTCCTTCACTTTTTAGCCGTGATTTATTATTCAAGATTGATTCAAGATTCCGCTTCCACCCCCGAAAGATTGCAACCTGTAGTTATATAAGCTACATAGATTGGTTGATTCTCTTGATGCGTTTTTATCCAAGAAAAGTAAAAGCGAGACTCAGCTATGTGAAAAACTATTAAAGTTAAACATTTAAACAAAATGCAACAATATTTAGCCTCTGTTATTTCTGGTTATATCCAAAATGTGATTTGTTTGGCACTTATCATCTTGCACTGTTTCTTTTATTTGTGTTTGTGCTGGTTCAAAAACATTTTTAGAATTAAAATTGAAAAAGAGTTCTTGTTGTCCGCCTTGTACAGCCCGTATGTTGTTATTCCGGGTAGCCAGCACCTTGCCACATATCAGTTTCGTACTTTTATAAATTTAGATGCTAACTTTAAGGTGAAATAAACTATTGCTGTTATTATTGTTGTTGTAGTTGTTTACTCGTCAACGTGAATTTCAAACTTGCCGTTAGCCTTTTTCCCGGGTATTCCCTAACTAACATTTGGTGTTTGTGGCATGACACAAATTGTCTCATAATTTCATCATTTCTTTTGTTTGTATGATGTACTTCAATCGTCAAAGATATCTATCATGACCAGTTCATATCGAAAAACTAAGGGCGGAGACCCTATTAAAGGGTAGCAGACAATCTCTTAGGTTGTTTACCATTTACATGGGAAAATCGGTTAGTCGACGGTTTGTACAAATGGTAAGCAAAAACCCCAAATTCTGTTCAGGATTGGCGTGTACCATTTGTTGCACAACTTCTAGATGGCGGCTGAAATGATGTTGTTCAACGAGGTTGCAAATTTTTCATTCAACCAAAATGTGTTTCTTGATATTAAGTTGGATGAAGAATTGCACTTGATAATAGCCATTGCTAATTCATGAAAGAGATTCGATTCAAAGAGAGCTGTCGGTTTTCGAGGTTGTGGCACCGTCATATTCAGTAAACTCGCAACTCAAACTACCTAACACAGTTTATTCATAGCTTTCTAAAGTCTCGGTCTCTGATTATTCATTGCTTTCCAAAGTCTAAAGGTACATAAGAGAACTGAACACAACTGTGTATTTACCTTTACGACACACTCATCCGTAAAAATCGGTAGCAAAGGTGTCATGCCCGATTTTGGTAGCAAAGGTGTCATGCCCAATTTTTTCGGATGAGTGATTTTTTGGGATGAGTGTGTCGTAAAGGTAAATACATAGTTGTGTTCAGTTCTCATACGTACCTTTGTTGTAACCTTTGCTAAGCCTCGAAAAAAAAAATACTTTGACTTTGTATAGTAAAACCCTTGACTGGGTTCACAAAGGCTAGATACACACTTAAATGAAGAAAATGTCGGGCCCGTGGGCGACCCGTGTGTGGCCAAAATACACATCGCTAATTTGCTATGTTGCCAGCATTGTGAATACCCGATGGTGTAGTGGTCATCACGCCTGACTAGAATATAGGAGACGCGGGTTCGACTCCCAGCTCGGGCATGACACCAATTTTTTCGGATGAGTGTGTCGTAAAGGTAGCTACACAGTTTGTGTTCAGTTCTCATATGTACCTTTGTTGTAACCTTTGCTAAGCCTCGAAAAAACACTTTGACTTTGTGAAATTGCAATGTACAAACGTATTAAAATAACGCTTGACCAGGCTACTTATTTCGATTAGTTTATCTTTTTTTTAAAGTAGCTTGTACTCTATCTCCATAAATTTTGAATTTATCCGACCTTTCTACTTACTGTAGCCTTTACTTTTACGAGTAGTACTGAAATAAAATTGTTGTTGTAGTTTTCTGTTCTCATTATTATCTTCACATAGTCCCATTTCTCAGTTAGGTCTACTCATTAACTTGACTTCGCATTGTCTAATTTACTTCTCGTAGACACGCTTGCTTCTTTGAACAAATCAACTTATTTCCAACAAACACCGAAAACTATATGAAATATACTTAGTCTAGAAATAAGAAGAAACTTAGGGTCATTTTGAATAAATTGCCCCTGAGGGTTCATTTCCCCCTAAGGGGTTTTATAAAGCTCACGCCGAGACGACGCAAGAGTGCGTCGTGCTGACAAGATCCATTGACACCAAAGAGCTGTGTTCGGTTGATAATTCTTGAACAAGGTTAATACACTGGAGTTGCCCGCTAGCTTTGTGGTCTTGAGCCTGCTTAACACTTGCGAGATAAGCACAAATACAAGCATAAGGAATTAATGGCACACACGTGAAAAAAGCACAAGAAAATGAAAACACTCACGTGCTAAATGTACTGGTGAAGACATGTTTGTTTCACGGATGTTCTCAATGGTGAAACAAACGACATAGACACAAGCAAAGGAAAATGCTTGTTTTTCTTGTGATTCCCCTTCTGCTTATTTAACCCCTTTTCCTGTGCTTGTGTTTATCTCACAAGTGTGAACCAGGCCTTAATACCGAGTAAAAAAGGTCTGCAAATTACTTTGGCAAACATGGACAGTAGTTCTTGTTTTGATCTCACCAACAACAACCTTAAAATGGCAAATCCAAAAAAAAGTCAAGTTTGCTTAAACGTTTTTCTTTTGTTTTGCTTTTTATTTCTAAGTTGAAAATATGAATCGTTTTCAGAACAACCGTTTCAAGCTGTATAAAGGTGTGGGCTTACTCAAATGAAACTTGTGTCAAGGTTGGCAACAACAAATTGTTTTTCGAATTTCTAATCTGATTCTCCGGTACATTATTGAATAAACAAATGGGTTCGTGCAACTACTGATAAACAAAGGAAAAGTCCAAAAACAATTTTGAAACTGAAGAACGTTTTCACTCAGTAGATCTGAAGCAACTAAAATATGGCTGACATAAACAGGAATCCAACAAAGATAAAAACTAACTACAACTACAGTCAGTAATGTGGTCAATCTTGCTTCTTCCACTCCATAGGAAGAGCTTCCTTCAAGTGACGATGGAGCAGCAGTCTTATTATGCTGACGAATAGTTCGGTATATCTTCACATAACAGGTAGGAACAACTAAACTAGGAAAGAATAGAAAAATGCCAAAAACGACAGCAAAAATGTGCGCATTTCTGCTTGGCACAAAAACTAAAGTTATCCAAGGATACAAGCGATGAGCCTTTACATACATTCCTAACAGAGGGTAACCAGCACCGACTACAATTGGTACAGTCCAAGCTCCAATTGCCATGGAAGCTAAACTTTTCTTGGAATAGATACTCGTGTACAGCTCGGGTATTACTACTCGGAAATATCTGTTGATTGCCACCAGCATCACAGTCAACAACGAGCTCCCCGCGGCTACTACTCGACAGTACAGAACTAACCTTGAGCCAAAGTCTCCTGCAACCCATCTGCTTGCAAACGATGAAACTGTGTAAAATGGCATCACGGAAACTGCCATGAGTAGATCCGCCAGCGCCAGTGAGAAAACAAAGATATTAGTAACTGTACGCAACGAGGGTTTTCTGTAAAGTACCATACAAACCAGCAGATTACCGATCAAAGCTGTAAAATTGAGGACGAGGAAGGTGCAGGACTCGATAATTGTTAGCATGAATCCTCTAGGAGGAGCGACAATTGACGTAAAGTTGCTCGAAACGTTTATTACCAAATCGAAATTCATGTTCAACACTATGCAAGGTTTCGTCTTCAGAGTGAAAAGATACTCGCATTTATAACCTATACAGTTTGAATTTTTGTTTTTGGTGGGAAGATTTGACAAAAAGCACAAAGCGGTTTCCCACTAAACAATCATCCTGATAAAACTGTCAAACTTATGTGTGTTTACGGGAATAGTTTGCATTTTTAATGGCAAGTTTGATCATCATTTATTTACACCTATTTTACATAAAAGACTTTAACAGCTTTTGGAAAAACAACTTTACTGCCAAGTGTTAGCAAGGGCTATATCAGTTATACCACTTTTACAATATCTACTTATTAAGTACTGGGCTGCCAATTTGGTTTCTGCATCGTAGCTTAGTTTCATGTACAACGGTCTAAATATTGAAACTTGCAACTTGAAATCAGCTGTAAATCCATTATCTTTTGGAAAAATTTTTCCAGACTTGGACTCGTGATGCAACTTAAGGTTTTCTTCAAAAGTTATGTTAGTTTTTGCCAGTTCATGTTTATCTAAATAATAATGAAAATGAGGGGGAAAAAGTGCCAAAGATTTTTTCTTCCCTTGCTTAGACTACAAATTTTTTCAATCTATACCAGCCCCTCATGCTTCTTAACGCGATTACTGTTTATGCAAGACCTTGAGCTCTATATCCAACCGCCGAAAACATATTTTCATCTCTTTAGTCGTTTACATTTTCTTTGAACAGTAGCATCTTCCTTTTTTCAAAGCTACCATTTTATGTTTAGACCGTTGTACATGGAACTAAGCAACGATGCAGAAACCAAATTGGCAGCCCAATACTTAATAAGTAGATATTGTAAAAGTGGTATAACTGATATAGCCCTTGCTAACACTTGGCAGTAAAATTGTTTTTCCAAAAGCTGTTAAAGTCTTTTACGTAAAATAGGTATTAATAAATGATGATCAAACTTGCCATTAAAAATGCAAACTATTCCCGTAAACACACATAAGTTGGACAGTTTTATCGGGATGATTGTTTAATGAGAAACCGCTTTGTGCTTCTTGTCAAATCCTCCCACCAAATGCAAAAATTCAAACTGTATAGGTTATAAATACGAGTACCAAATCTTGAAAAGTGTTGATCATGAATTTCGATTTGGTGTTAAACGTTTCGAGCAACTTTACGTCAACTCTCACTCCTCCTAGAGGAGTTGTACTAACAGTTATCGAGTCCTGCATCTTCCTCATCCTCAATATTACAGCTTTGGTCGGTAATCTGCTGGTTTGTGTGGTATTTTACACAAAACCTTCGTTGCGCACAATTACCAACATCTTCGTTTTTTCACTGGCGCTGACAGATCTACTCATGGCAGTTTTCGTGATGCCATTTTACACAACTTCATCGTTTGCAATGAGATGGATTGCAGGAAACTTTGGCTCGAGGTTAGTTATTTACTGCCAAACAGTAGCCTCAGGGACCTCAATACAGACCGTGATGCTGGTGGCAATTAACAGATATTTCAAAGTAGTGAGACCGGAAATTAATCAGAGAATCTATTCCAAGAAAAAATTCAGCTTCCATGGCAATTTCAGCATGGTTTTCAACAATGGCAATCGGTGTTCCTCTAGTAATTTGTAAAACCCCTCATCGTTTGTACCCTTGGATAACTTTAGTTGGTGTACCAAGCAGAAGCGCGTTCATTTTAACTGGTTTCGCTTGGAGTATCTACTTTATTGTTCCTAGTTTAGTTGTTGCTGTCTGCTACGTGAATATTTACCAAACTATTCGGCAGCACAATATAGCTGCTGCTCCATCATCACTCGAAGAAAATTCCTCCTATGGAGTGGAAGAAGCAAGATTAACTAGATTACTAACTGTTATTGTAGCTAGCTTTTATCTTTGTTGGATTCCTGTTTATGTTAGCAATGTTTTGATTTCTTCAAATGTTTTGAGCAAAGTTGTCTTAACATTCACAAATTTTTATATGGCTTTTCCGTTGTTTGCTAGCAGTACCCTGAACCCAATTATTTATTCAGTTATGAACGAGTCGCTCAGATTAGAACTGCGTAAAGTAATTTGCTGTTATTAACTTTGACAGCGAGCCTGTTTACAATGTTTTCTGTGTAAGTCTGCAACCATAGTTTGGATAGAAACGATAAGCTCTACACATTGTAACAAACATGGTTCTTGTTGTAATCGCTTTAAAGATGGTAACTGGCTTAAAGATTGAAAATCAAAAAGATATTACCCAAGTTTTGAAAAGTTGACTGCATAACAGACTTAGTTCCTTATAGTTTGGAATAACGTTTGTGTTAATTTAAAAAATCCTGATTCTTGTGTTCGAACCTAGGCCACGTTTCCAGCAATGCTATGTCAGTGTGAGTATGGGTTTCCCGTCATTTAGATATTGAGCGTGCCAGAGATAACTAAGGTTAACCGACCATGAAGCAATGTAAATCCATAAAATTTAAAACGTCACGAGCTCTATGGAAGTAGAAACGCATCAAAATAAAATATATACGTAAAAAGGGACATTATGCCACCTCAAATTGTTGTTGTGACGTCATATCTTCAATTTGCCAGATAAACCGTAGTTATGAAGTTATATCTTAAATTTGCCAAGTTAAATAAATTTGTTCCATATAAACCGTACTTATGAAGTTATATCTTCAAATTGCCAACTAAAATAAATTTGTGCCATATAAACGGTAGTTATGAATTTATATCTTCAATTTGCCAGGTGCGTAACTCGATATCTCATCAAGGTTTGCATAACGTTACGGGAACGATATGTAATTCCAGACCTGTTAATGAGATGCACCATGTACCATCAGGACCAGGCTAATCAGCCTTATTACTAGTATGATTGACAAAAAGAACAGAAAAAAGAAGTAAGCTGGAGGGGTCTTTGACAAACGTTTTACACACTGTTACATTTTTGCCTTATAACTAGTATTTACAGTGATAAATACAATATCTATGTAGTATTACCACAGCTAAAATGATATTATATACTTTTTCAAACTCGTAACGCCCTGCACTTAAGGCAATTACAAAAGCAATATACTCCGGTATATGTATCAGGGTCAAATATATAAACATATATAGGAAAAATAATATTTCATGGTGGCGCGAACATATGAAGTTTATCTTCAAATGGAAAGAAAGAGTTTACGAGTTAGCCTAGCAAATGTCTATGCCTAAACGAGCGGGAAAAACAAAAAAAAATGACGATATATCTTCACTAGTGAGGATATGGAAAACGTGCTAAAATGTAGAAAAAACATTTGAAATTTTGAAGCGAAGTGAAAGCAGACTCGATGCTTTCTACCAACTATAACGCACATCTTGTTCCTAACAAGTTAATTGTTTATGCAGCTGTGCAAAGCTGTATCAGTACTAAGTGGGGTCGATTTTTAGCTGGATATCCACAATAGAAACAATCCAAGAGTCAAAAACTTTTTTTCCCCTTTTTTAAACTGTTTACTTTTCACAGAACAGTAGAATCTTAAGCTAGTTAACAGCTTTTTTTAGTGTTTAAAAAGATGAAGATAAAACGAAAGTGTAATGAAGATGACAATATCGGTAGCCCATTATGTGGTAAAAGTATATTGTGATGGCGGTTCAATTAAGTTTAGCCCTTGCTCCATAATTAGCAAAAGCTTTTACTACTTGATCAAATTAAATATATTAAAACAATTTACGTAAAAAGGGTATAAATAAGTGATGAATACTTTTTTCATTAAAATATAACTGATACAAACACACGTACACGCTTGGATGGTTTGATTTTTCAATTGGATATAGCTCACGACAAAATTCCCATTAAAACAAAAAAGTTGTGCTAAATAAGTTGGGTTTGTCTTTTTATTTATTTTCAAGGACAGTGCAGCAAAGAGCCTAATATCAGTTAGGTATTACATGTTTCTACCAACTCTACATCAATTCCTGTTCCTTCTAAAAGAACTGTGCTCCCAGTTATCGAGTAATACATCTTCCTCATCTTTAACATTACAGCCTTGATCAGTAATCTGCTGGTTTGTGTGGTGTTGTACAGAAAACCTTCGTTGCGCACAACAACCAACATCTTTATTTTCTCGCTGGCGCTGACGGACTTATTCACTGCAGTTTTCGTAATGCCATTTTACACAGTTTCAACGAATGCCAACAGATTGGTTTTAGGATACTTTGGCTCGAGTTTAACTTCCTATTGCCAAGATATAGCAGGAGGAATCTCGTTCATGATTGTGATGCCAGTAGCAGTGAACAGCCATTTTCAAGTAGTGCGACCCGTGCTGTACTTGAGATTCTAGTCCAAGAAACGTGCGGCGTCTAAGGCAGTAACGTTAAGTCTCGGTTACCCTTTTCTAGGAATTACTGTAAAGGCTCGTCGTTTGTACCCTTGGATAAGTCTGTTTGTTGTACCAAGGAAAAACGGGTTCTTTTTTGCTAGTTTCATGTGGAGTATTCATTTTATCGTTTCTAGTTTACTAAAACCGTTCTCTGCTTAAATTTTTTTTCAAAAGAGTGACTACCTGGCTGTAAACAATGCACATAATCCCGGCCTCCCGTGTATTTAACCTACGTGACAACTTCTGATCTTTCCCTACATTCAAAGGAAAGTCTGGGTTAATTAAAATACTCATCCTTGAAACGGCAGGTCACAGCGAAACGCTTTTCCCAGGAGCTGGGGTTAGGAATAGGCTCTGTGCTGTTACACAAACTTTGCCGAATATGCTCTCAACTGTGGGACCATCGGGAACACGTGCATCTTTATACAAGAAGTAAAACTTGTATTTTGCAGCTTCTCCTTGTATGGATACCCAGTAAAAATTTGAACACTTACTTTTAAACTTTGCAGAAATGTATTTTTGACAACGACATTTTAAAAACCGAAAAATTGCAACCATGTCATATGATCTTTAAGCCAGTTAACATTTTTTTTCAGTGTTTAGAAAGATGATAAAAACTAAAGTGTAATGAATACACCATCTCGTAGCCAATTGTGTGGGAAATATATATTGTGATGACGGTATACAACCAAGTTTAGCCCTTGCCCTTACTTAGCAAAGCTTTCACTGTCAAATTAAAGCTGTTAAAAAATTTTACGTAAAGATAAGGGTTATGAATAAATGAAAAGTATTTCTTTTCATTTAGATGTAAATGACACCAATACATGACGTATACGTTTAAATGCTTTAGTATTTTTCAATTGGATATACTTTAGAACAAAACTTCCCACCAAAACAAAAAGTTACACTGTCTAGATTAGAGGTTTTTTTTGTTCATTTTCAAGAACAGTTGCAGCATATGTGAATATCGGTTTGGTATTCAATGTTTCTAGCAACTCTTCATCA
This sequence comes from Hydrozoanthus tunicans, assembly GCA_026413305.1. Classification (NCBI taxonomy): domain Eukaryota; kingdom Metazoa; phylum Cnidaria; class Anthozoa; order Zoantharia; family Hydrozoanthidae; genus Hydrozoanthus; species Hydrozoanthus tunicans. Next base: position 11,395 of record JAOBAT010065427.1, read on the forward strand.
ACTCTTACTCCTTACAAAGGAACTGCTTGCCAGTTATCGAGTCGTGCATCTTCCTAATCCTAAAGTTACAGCTTTGTTTGGTAATCTGCTAGTTTTTATGGCGTTTAACAGAAAACCTTCGTCTATATAGGCACTTCTTAAAGCTTGCAATAACATTAAAAATAATCTAAAACTAGCTAAGGTAACTGCAGTCGAGAAGGGTTTGGTACAATTTGGATCATGTTGTCGATTGATTGTATACAATGGTTTTTTGCGATTATTTCCCTCTCGTCTTTGCTCTCAAGTCAATTTAAACGGTAAGCTATTCATTCCATCATAGCAAGAGATGGCAAGAATCCGCAATCCAACAAATTTGCTGAAGTTGAAGTGCGTAAAATGAGCTGAATAACTTACCGTTTCGTACAACGGATTGTCTTGAGAGCTTTACAAACACAGAACGAAACACTACATTTTCTTCGATGCAAGCACGCGGGTTAGACCTCAGGGGCAGAAAAAAAATTGTTGACTGTTGAGGAAACCCGCCGGCCAAATTGACAGGATTTTGGGGTGCACCCGTCTAGACTACATGCAGGGGAAGCAAGTGAGCGGGGACCAGAAGGAACCCACGAAATCACTACAGTTTTGAACTTAAAATTTGTGAAACTCAACTGAAATGGCTTATACGTGTCGCCAATTTTTTGGCACTTGATTCATTTGGTAAAAATACTTGCTCACCTACAAATATTTGCACGAAAATGGTGGGTATACGCAATATACTTCCTTCGCTTGACAGCAAATAGACATTATCGACCGCGAAAGAGACCCAGTAAATATATCAGAACTCTTCAAACCCTTATCCATAAAAGTATAAAGCTATCTATAAACGTTAACTGGAGAGAAGAAACTTGCGAGATAAACAATCTTCATATTCTAACTTCAGAACACTATCGTTTCAGTTCTAGTTAACATTTTAGAAAACCATTGTCTTAGTAGGACTCATTTTTTTTCGTTTTAGAATTTTATTGTTTTGATTTGATTAAGCACTTGAATAAGTTGACGGTTGCGAAGGTACCTGGGATTTAATCTCCAAACGGCTCGATAAAAACAAATGACTAACTCGGATCAATCTTCGTATCGATTCTATTACGCCCGTCTCTTTTAAATATTCATACGCATATTTCTTATCCTTTTTGCCCATTTAGTATGTTGTAGTTAGTTTCTTTTCGTAAGAGACGCACCTAGGCCTAGAGTCGGCGAGATTTTTCAGGAACTATCATACAAATGTAATATATTACAAAAAGAGATCAACTAAAAGCTGTTTGGACGAAGACTGCTGATTACGACGAGGTCGAATGGAAAAAAAAGAAAAACAACATTAGGATTTTAGAGCTTTCTGTATTCAGCTAATGTAGAGTTTTTTTTAAGCAAATTTTTTCGAGTTTAACGTAACTTAACCAATTAAAAAGCCCTTTTTGGTACAGAAGATGTAGCTCATATTCGCATAAAGGCACTTAAGGTTGAAGTGCAATTTTTTGCGTCACAAAAATAAACTAAGAACAACATTTTGCTTTGAATATGAAAAATGAGGGGTTCTTTCTGCGATGCTTGTTTTCGAGGATGTCAAAGTTTGTATGGTGCTGTTGTCTCAAGGAACTGTACCACATGGTTGTCTACAACAATTTAAAAGATATCAGTGTTTTCTAGTGAAGGCCTTTGCTGGCAGAGATTTAAAAATCTCAACCAACCATTTTGGTAAACCAGAAGAAATTTTAAAAATGTCTAGTTTAAGGACAAACATAAGAATATTTGCGCATAATACCACTGCAAGAGTAGGTTTAATATGAGATTGAGCTGAACAGAAGTCTAAATATAAATGGAAATATTTGCAAGTTTCAACTCTGGCATGCTCCAATGAACCAAAGGCAAGTAAAAGAGAAACCGAGAAAAAAAACACCCAACTGCCTCAAGCGGGAACCGAACCCACGACACCAGGTCTTCTTCCGGCGAAGCTTATTTATTTTTCGAAAGTCAAGTTTTAAATAATGTTGGTAACCCGGTTACCACATGATGGGCTACAATAGTTCGAAGAGCGATGCGTTGTCTAGTGAAGACGTTTTCTCCATGCCGATTTGAAACTTTCAAACATCTTTTTTGGTAATTTGTAAACAAGTAGGAAAAGGATAGACCTGCGTGCAGTTAAGAGTTTACGTTGAAAAATAGGCTAGGTTTCGTAATTTGATGACGACTTACAACTAACAAATTTAATCATTTCAATTAAGTAACGCATATTCAAACCCATAAACAGAAATTTTGAGTTGTATCTCACAAACATATTATTCGACCTGCCTGTATAACAAACATATCATTCGACCTGCAGCTGCCTATATAATAAACGTATTATTCGACCTGCCTGTATAATTCAGGTTTAAAAAAGAGGTCAAACATTGTTTGCTTACAAAACAGAATTCATTGAATTAAATAGAAAACTGTAACCTATGCATAGCTTAGCTTCCTTGCTTTTTTATTTTTGCTCTTAGCGTGGCACTTGCCACTTTCTGCTTGCTGCTGCTGTGTGTGTGTGTTTGTTGTGTGAAGCTACTTTTTGCTCTGTAACCTAATATGCCTAGTATCTAACTAGAAAACCTCACGGTTCCCTTAGATTCTAGGATTTCCTTGATTGTTTACATATTTTTTTCTCCTGTTCCACTCCTATACCAATATCAATGTTTATTTTAAATATGTAAAAAAATGAAAAAAGACAAAAATGCTTGTAACAAAGGAAATATTAATAAATAAATTCTGATTCTGATTCTGATTCTGTATAACAAACATATCATTCGGCCTGCCTATATAATAAAAGTATTGTACTACTTGCCTGTGGAACAGACATACTATTTGACCTGCATATAATTAAAGCTTGAGTGCTGGTAAATACGGATAAGTTCTCCAAGTGTTTCCCGCATTATGCAGTAATAGAAATATTAAAGTGCAGAAGACTACATTATCTAAGTCATTTACAATTCCAAATAATAATAAGAGTTTCATAATTCTAAAGCGTAATGCGTTGTCATATTAAAACATTAAAATGCGTACATTTATTCTGTATGTTTAACTAGCAGGTGCCAAGGCTACAATGTAATTATCTCATGTAGTCTAACTACATAACAGTTAAGTGTGTTCCCAAAACAAAGACACAAATTTTTCTTTTGATATGTAAATACGCAAGTATGAATAAGTTCCTAAGCTGTTTCCGGCATCATTTAGTGGCTCGCTTCCATCTTGTTGTTCTATTGGTGTCCAAAAGATTTTTGGGTGAACCGTCAACGATTGACTTTCAGGATCTGACATTTAACGTTTTGTTTTGTTTTTTGATGCTACCATTCATAAGTTACTCTCAGTATAATATGAAAAATACTACGGTGTCCAATATTTCTACCAACTCTACATCAACTGTTACTTCTAGAGGAACTATACTATTAGTTATCGAGTCGTGCATATTCCTCATTCTAAATTTAACAGCTTTGATCGGCAATCTGCTGGTTTGTGTGGTATTTTACACAAAACCTTCGTTGCGCACAGTTACCAACATCTTCGTTTTCTCACTGGCGCTGACAGATCTACTCATGGCAGTTTCCGTGATGCCATTTTACACAGTTTCATCCTTTGCAAGCAGATGGGTTACAGGAGACTTCGGCTCTAGGTTAACTTTGTACTGCCGAGTAGTAGCCGCGGGGAGCTCCATGTTTACGGTGATGCTGGTGGCTATTAACAGATATTTCCGAGTAGTGAGACCTGAGTTGTACCCGAGTATCTACTCCAAGAAAAGTTCAGCTTCCATGGCAATTGCAGCTTGGACTGTACCAATACTAGTCGGTGTCGGTTACCCTCTGTTAGGAATGTATGTAAAGGCTCATCGCTTGTATCCTTGGATAACTTTAGCTTTTGTACCAAGCAGAAATGCGCACATTTTTACTTCTGTCGTTTTTGGGTCATATCTTTTCCTTTCTAGTTTAGTTGTTGCTACCTGTTATGTGAAGATATACCGAACTATTCGTCAGTATAATAAGGCTTCTGCTTCATCGTCACTTGAAGGAAGCTCTTCCTATGGAGTGGATGAAGCAAGATTGACCAGATTACTAACTGTAGTTGTAGTTAGTTTTTATCTTTGTTGGATTCCTGTTTATGTCAGCCATATATTAGTTGCTTCAGATCTACTGAGTGAAAACGTACGTCAGTTTCAAAATTTTTTTAGGATTTTTCCTTTGTTTCTCAGTAGTTGCATGAACCCATTTGTTTATTCAATAATGTACCGGAAAATCAGATTAGAAATTCGAAAAATAATTTGTTGTTGCTAACCTTGACACAAATTTCATTTCAGTAAGGCAACACCTTTATACAGCTTGCAACGGTTATTCAGAAAACGATTCATGTTTTCAATTTAGAAATCTAAAGCAAAAGAAAAGAAAAACGTTATAGCAAACTTGACTTTTGTTTTTGGAATTGCCATTGTAAGGTTGTTGTTGGTGATATCAAAACAAGAATTGCTGTGCATGTGCGCTTAAGTAACTTGCAGACCATATTTACTCGGCTCTAAGGCCTGGTTCACACTTGTGAGAAAAGCACGAGTACAGGAAAAGGCGTTATATAAGCAGAAGGACAATCAAAAGAAAAAGAAGCATTTTCCTTTGCTTGTGTCTATGTCGTTTGTTTCACCATTGAGAACACCCGTGAAAGAAGCATGTCGTCATCAGTACATTTAGGGCGTGAGTATTTTTCATTCTCTTGTGCTTTTTTTCACGTGTGTGAACATCGGTTCCTTATGTTTGTGTTTGTGCTTATCTCGCTAGTGTTAAGCAGGCTCAAGACCAAAAAGCTAGCGGGCATCGCCAATGTGTTAACCTTATCAAGAATAATAAACCAAACTCAGCTGTTTGGTATCAATGGATCTTGTCAGCACGACACACTCTCCCGTCGTCTCGGCGTGAGCTTTATAAAACCCCTTAGGGGGAAACGGACCCCTTAGGGGCAATATTTTTCAAAATGAACTTAGATTCTTTTATTTCTAGTATATTTCATATAGTTTTCGGTGTTTGTTGGAAATAAGTTGATTTGTTCATAGAAGCAACAGTGTCTACGAGAAGTAAATTAGACAGTGCGAGGTCCAGTTAATGAGTAGACCCAACTGAGAAACGGGACTATGTGAAGATAATAATGAGAACAGAAAACTACAACAACAACTTTATTTCAGTACTACTCATAAAAGTAAAGGTTACAGTAAGTAGAAAGGTCCGGAGAAACTCAAAATTTATAGAGATAGAGTACATTTAGCTGCTTTAAAAAAAGATAAACTAATCGAAGTATGCTGGTCAAGCGTTATTTTAATAAGTTTGTACATTGCATTTTGCTGATGCTAAAAAGTTCTAAGAGTACATCAAAAAAGGTGTTAATAGAAAATAAGATAAAAATAAATGAATAAATTAAATAAACACATAAGTACAGACAGAACTCTTAATTGAACAAATAGCATCCGCACAATACCTCAGTAAAATTATACGGCAACTAGTTACTTAGGAAGGGTCAAAACTTTAAGAATTTTTTTCAATAAACTACGGTCCTTGAGCTTCAAGTCTTCATGAATTGAACTCCATAGCTTAACACATTTGAAGCGATACTGAACTTTCCATAGGTCGTTCTAATCTTGGAAAATAAGATTTTTGTTAGCTAGCCTAGTATCATATTGATGCACTTTGTGCATAATTTTAAAGAACTCATTAAAAACAGATGCAAATGTGACAGTATGGAAGTCATTTATAAACAGGCAATGTTTACATAGCTTAAGTTTAAAAAAATATTTTAGTCTTTCTGGCCTACGGAAAAGAGGGGTTGTATGGGCATCAAAGCCGGAAAATGCAATGCTTTTGAAAATGTAATCCTTTTGGCTTTTTTGTTTTATAATTGGGGTTCTAAGATAGTGGAGTAAGTAATACACCAGGTTATTAATGCATATGTAAGAAAAGGATATATTAAAGTTTAATACGAATTTTAGAAAGTGTTCCAACTTTCGATTGATTTTTAAAGAGATATACAAGGTTTGATATTTCAAACTAAGATCACAGGGAGTTGAATCGTGGCGTTCTCAAACACAACAACACTTCTATCTACATGAAAATTAATATGGGCCAAAACCTGCCTTGTTTGCTACCACTATGTTTCTGTGAAAGTTAAAAAAGCCGATATCTAAGATAAATTCATATAAGTTCAATATCAAACTCAGGTCAGCAATCGCGTCCTACGATCATGCGGATTTTTCCTGCAATGTTTTTTTGTTTGTTTGGGTTTAGTTTTGGCGGGTAGGGGGGGGGGGGCAGAAACTTGTGTGTAGTCACATAAAGTAGACAGTCTTGAAGTCGTCATTTATCTGACAGATTGCGAATTCCTTTTCTAAAATCGTGGTTTCATTAGTTTGAAACTGCACAGAAATTTGAAATCGGATGTCAAGCAACGCAAATTTATTGCGTCCTCTACAAAAATCTTGGAATTTTAGGAAAAGGATAATATGTTTGCCCTAAAATACTTCCAAGATCCCTTAAAGGTAGTGCTTCTTATTTAAGGACATTTATCATCCTCGTAACAGAAAAAACTTGCATGTGTGATGTTTATTATACCAACTAAGAGCATCTTTTAATGGAAAAAGCTAGACTGAGCAGCTCAGCAAAAGTTAAAAGGTAACTTTCAAAGAGTACATGTATAAATTTTTGCCGCTAACGGCCTTCCTTAAGACAAGTAAGTTTCACATTTAAAGACACTTTGGTTTCTACACATTTTAGGCAGTTCGTTTTTGTTCTTGTGTTTGCAATGATAAGGCTGCAGAACTTGCACAAGGATAAATCTGCAACGTGAAGATTTACTATAGTATTTTTCACCATACCATAAATAATGCTGCTTCATCGTCACTTGAAAAAACTCTTATTATAGAGTGGAAGAATTCTTAACTGTTACTGTAGCTATAGGTTTTTTCATTGCTGGGTTCCTGTTTATGTCAGCCATCTTGATCTGCTTCAAACTTACTGGGTGCAAAAGTTCTTCGGTTTCAAAAGTTTTATCGGATTCTGAATTTCAGATTAACTTCGTGACAAAGTTTGTTACTAGCTTTTCAAAAAAGCCCGTTTATGTTAAAGATATATTTGAGTAAGGAAAATCTTCTTCTTGCAATTTGCAACGGGTTCTTTAATGATAACTCAGCCTTCAGTATTCCAAAACAGCTGGCTTTTTTTTTTTGTTTAAATTCGAAAGACCAGTACACGTTATAGCAAACTTCTATTTGACATTGTTTGAACAATATCGGAAAACTTTCACAAATGCAAAAACAAAACAAAATGTAAAAGTCAAGTGTATGAATGAATAACTTATGGTTCGTGCAAGTAAAATCAAACCACAAGTACTGTGCTCCTGTTAGCTAGTACTTAGGCCATATACAGAGTAGGTAGCAGCCATGACCCATGTGTAAGCTTGATCGAGATTAAGGAACCAGGGTACACGGCTGTTTGGCTTCACTGGGTCTTGTCAGCGTAACATACTCTCGCGTCCGCTCGGCGCCAGCTTTGAAAACCCCTTCGACCAATAGACGGATATGTACCACCTTATAGGTTTGAACTTGCTCAAGAGAAATATCATCTACTGTTAATTTAGTGTAATGCAGTTAACTAAAAAATGTAACTGAAATAAATTGTTTAAAATAACTAATTTTAAAATAGTGTGATTTTTGTAATATTACATAGCAGATCTTGTTTTCCATAATGCATATGCCTCGTTGTTTAATACCAAAAGAATCCACGTTATAAACATCTGTTGTCATCTTTGTCAACCTACCAACCAAAATATAGTTGGAAACTTGGTTTTTGTTCGGCAGCTGGTCAGCAATAGCGTTATATATGCCTACCTTTTGTTTGCTGTCTTCTTGTTTGCAAGAAAAACAAAACAGTTGCATGTCCGAATGTGAGTGGAATTTTTACACTAAAAAAACAGAAAACATTTCCACGTATATATTTACGTCAACCAAAAACATCAATAGGGTAGTGTTTCTTCCTTAAGGAAATTCAAAACAAGCAAACAGTTGCATGTGTCTGGATGTAAACGGAACTTTCACTCGCCAAACAGAAAACACAAATTCACGTTCATATTTAGATCAACCAAAAACATCAAAAGGGTAGTGTTTCTTCCGTGTCTGGATGTAAGCAGAACTTTCACTCGCCAAACAGAAAAGAATTGCACGTATATCAGATCAACAAAAAACATCAAATATAAGAATTTATAAGAATTAAAAGGCTAGCCTTTAAAAGATAAATCTAGAACTCAACAAAAGTTTAAAGATGGTTCTCAGACATTGTGCGTTTATTTGAGCCGACAACACCATCCCCTCGCGTGACAAATAACTAACTACGAGATAAACAGGTGTGTATTAGCACAATAAGCGAGTGATCGTTTGTTCTCACTTGGCAAACGTTTTGCTATTTTATTAGATGGAAAAAGTATTAAATCTTATGTAAATTATCTATAAATAGTGATGATCAAACCTTTCTTTTGTTAAAAATGCAAATGATACCATTTAACAAGTACAAGTTTAACAGTTTCGCCGAGATTGTTTAAAGGGAAACTTCTTGTGTTCCTGATAAGATCTTCCAATCAAAAACAAAAAGTCAAATCTATAGGTTAATACTGCGAGTCGCTCATCACTTTAAAGACCAAACCGAATTTGGTATTGAAAATGAGTACCTGTTCGGCTTGCGATAGTTCTAACCACTCTCTTCCTCCTTCTAGAGGAATTGTGCTAACAGTTACCGAGTCGTGTATCTTCCTTATTCTCAATATTGCAGCTTTGACCGTTAATCTGCTAGTTTGTGTGGCGTTTTACAGAAAACCTTTTCTGCGCACAGTTACCAACATCTTCGTTTTCTCACTGGCGTTGACAGATCTACTAATGGCAGTTTTCGTGATGCCATTTTACACAGTTTCGTCGTTTGCAAACAGATGGATTGTAGGAAACTCTGGCTCGAAGTTAGTTGCGTACTGCCAATCAGTAGCCTCGGGAACTTCAATATTGACTGTAATGCTGGTGGCGATCAACAGATACTTCTGAGTAGTGAGACCGGAGATGTACTCGAAAATTTATTCCAAGAAAACTTCGGCTTCCATGGCGATTGTGGCGTGGATTGTAACGTTAGTACTCGCACTTACACACACTTTTTCAGGGGTTAGTTTAAAGGCTCATCACTTATACCCTTGGGTAACTGTTGTAGTTGTACCAAGCAAAGAAGCGTTCATTTTATCAAGTGTTGTTAGGGGTATGTACCTTATCGTTCCTAGTTTAGTTATTCCTATCTGCTACGTGAAGATTTACCTAACTATTCGTCAGCATAACATGGCTGCTCCAACGTCACATGAAGAAAACTCTTCCTATGGAGTGGAAGAAGCAAGATTGACCAGATTACTGACTGTTATTGTATTTGGCTTTTATTTTTGTTCGATTCCTGTTTATGTCAGCGATATTTTAGGCTTTTCAAATTTACTTAGCGAAAAAGCCCTTCGGTTTAAAAACTTTTATAGGAATTTCCCTTTGTTTGTCAGCAGTTGCCTGAATCCTTTTGTTTATTCAATAATGAACGAGTCATTCAGATTAGAACTTCGTAAAACAATTTGTTGCCACTAACATTGCCAGAAAGATTGTTTAAAGTTTCATTTAAATAAGGCACAATTTATTTCCAGCATTCAACATTACTTTAATGAATAAATGATCCTGGTTCCTTTGGACGATTCACACTCTTCACTTAATTTTATGAAAGACCTCACTTTTTGTTCAGTTTTTATTTCAAAAGACTGCACGTTGTAGCAAACTTAGTTGTAATTGTCGTAACAAGGTTGGATAACTTTCACATATATAAAATTGAATAATTACTTTGCGAATAACTTTTAGGTCTTTGGGTCCTTATTCCCCATACGTTATTAAAAAGAGAGAAGTGTTGGTTTGATGGACAGCTGCTGAAAGTAATTAGTGAAGGCATTGCTCACGTGGTAGAAAATTTTCTTGCCTTCTTTCATCATAGCACGGCAAACGTTGAACTTTCTTCAGAATCTACCAGCGATAGCTTGCATGTCCGACGACTCTACTGCCCGGGGGAGGATCCCTATATCGGGGTGGTAGGTATGACCGTGGTATTTTTTAGGGGTTAAAATTATCGGTCCGGTATTCTTAGGGGTTGTTAAAAGAAATTCTGTGGTAAACCAACAGTCTGGTCTTTTTTAGGGTTAAAAAACCCCAAGCAATTGGACTGCTTGCAGTCCCGTGTTTTAGCAAACGTACGTACTGATAAGATGTTAAGAAAAAAGTCCTTCGACGAACGTTCTAATACGCGCGTGCCTTTATTCACTGCATATCACGAGGAACTTTGCGCCCATTCGCTAAGTGTCAAGGGAAAATTGGGAGGTATTTTTTGGGGGGAAATTTTTTATCCCATGATATTTTCAGGGTGTTTTGGGGGCTTTTCCGACGGCCATCTCTAACCTTTTGACCCCGAGTTACCCACCCCGGACTCTATACTGTCGTGAATTGGAAATTGGAAATATAAAGATGAAATACGAAATAGAGCAAAGCGCGCGGCCTCGGTTGGCCTTTGAGGGACTGGGATGGTTTGCCATGTTACTAATCTTTGCCATTTTGGAAAAATTCAAAATACTATGCCATAAGCTGTGCCTATACGGACGCGGGGAGCTCGTTGTCGACTGTGATGCTGGTGGCAACCAACAGATATTTCGGGGCAGTGAAGCCCCAGCTCTCCTGAGCATCTATTCTAAGAAAAGATCGGCGCCCTTTCAAGGCGATTGCAAATGTTGAATATGTTATTTTAGGAGTTCATGTTAAAGCTCTTCATTTGACCCTTGGTTAATTGTAGTTGTTGTACCAAGCAAAGCGACCTTTTTTACTTGTCTTTTGGTGTGTTATTTTACCTTTCCTAGTTTGGTTTGTTGCTGTCTGCTACATGAAAATTTACCAAACCATTCGTCAGCATAACATGGCTGCTGCTTCATCGTCACTTGAAAGAAAACCTTCCTATGGAGTGGAGGAAGCAATATTGATCAGATCACTAACTACAATTGTAGTTAGCTATTATCTTTGTTGGACATCTGTTTTCGTTAGCAATGTTTTGACTTCATTAAAGGTACTCGGCAAAATTGTAATGTTTAAAAATGTTTGCCAACAGTTGCGTGAACCCGTTTGTTTATTCATTAATGAACAGTCGTTCAGATTGGAACTGCGTAAAATAGTTTGCTGTATTTAACTTTGACAGCGAGCCTGTTTGAAAGGTTTCCTGTGTAAGTTTGCGAGAGTAATTTGGAACGAAGCGTTAAGACCTACACATTGTAACAAACATTTAATCGATATAAAGATGTTGGATTTAAGAAATAAAACATGTTCTCCGTGCCTTCATAGCCCGAGTTAACAAAGACAAGGACCATGTACATTTTGCTTCTTTTGTGATGAAACCGCAAATTCTCACAACCCGGAGACAGCCAATCGTATCGCTTGGAAAAAAGCAACTTACTGACTGTTTTAGTTGAAATTCTGTGATCCATTCATCGGTTTGTAGTTGGACGAACAATCGTATTTTTTGCTTACTTCTAAGGCAGGAAATATGTAAAACTCTTAAAACCAAAAGGATCTCCTAAAAGAAGTCAGAGAAATGAAAAAATGTCTCTCAACAATTCAATGATAAGTCAATTTTCGGTCCATCGGTTCCGAAAGCCACATGCACTGAGCCAATGCATTGCAGCAAAGACGTTGTCTCTTTCCACCTTGAATTGTCGTAAACTTTGCTGGTTCACATGATAGCATTCTCTGTCGTTCATCAAGGGTTTGTTGCGAGTTTCGCTGTTGATAGCTGAGCTGCTTTTTTTAGCTTGTGAAGATAACAGGTTTGTGCTGAACACTCAATTTCTGTTGTTGTTCCAGAGTTTTCACTTTCGAGTCGAAGGCTTTCTTAAACGCCGCATGTCCGGAAAAATGAATGCTTTTATTATGTGCAGGGCAATTAAGAGAACGTTCAGTTCTGTTACTCAGCTCGAGAAGACTGCTTTTGGAGTAATCTTCGCTTGCTTCTTTCGTACTTTAGCGTAAAACTTTCTTAGGTTGCCCTGGTTTACTAGTTCGCTTGTTGTCATCTCTTCAAGGAATTTTATTTTGCCTTTCTCTGCTGCCCACTCTCAAAGAAAGTCATTTTAATTTTTTTAGATATAAATTTTGTGATTTATTCAAAGTATTGAAAAAACAAAGCAAATTCAAAATCAATTGATATCTATTTCTTGAAACATTACTTAGTCTGTACCGTGCTGTCCTGTTTTTTTGTGTTCCAAGCTAGTAAGCTAAACCGTTTATTTCAATTTTACCCTTTTTTACCCTGCTTTCGTATCTGAACCTTTAGGATAAATAAAAAAGTAAAATTCCGAATCATTAATAAAAATTACTGTTTGAAACGCTTTTACTCAATGTGCAGTAAAGTATTTTGTTGATCCTAAGTGCGGTTCATCGACCAACTTTTCTTGCTCGCTCTGCAATAAAGTTGCAAAACGAATGTTTTTTTCTTTTCACTGGTGGTTCTTCAGGTACAAATTCTTCAGCCGCAAATTTATCCAGGGCACTGAACCGAAAGTTAAAAGGCTTATTGGACATTTTTTTAAAGTCTTGCAATGTTGTAAAAAAACACAAAGTTTACCAAAAATTGGTATGTTGGTCGTAACGTCATTTTCGTGCTTCATAGCGCTATAAAAACACACTTGTTGACCAATCAAATCGCAGGTACTATCCAAATCATTTCATAAGATTAGGTATAAATTCTTAATGTTGACTGCAAAGCTTCGAACAAAATTTCTTGCGTTCGGGCCTAATTAAATTTGCGGCAATACTATGTTAGTGTGAAAAAGGTTTTCTCACCATTTAAATGAGCGTGCTAGAGATAATATAGGTGAATCAACAAGGATGCAACATAGATCCGTAACAGTTAGAGGCTGTTCGCGTAAGAACAAAACTCCCTTAAAAAATTGTTAGTAGATTACAAAATTATTTGGAACTACTAAAACCGACTTCTCTCGTCTCTAAAGAGTTTAATATTTCACAAACTTCAAGATTTTAATTTCGGTTCGGTTCTGTTTACCTTCTGATTTTAATAATATATTGCTTTCTTATACAATGCAATCTTAGACTAGTGTGACAATACGCATAGCACCTAATTAACAAGATGTGAGTTTATCACACTAGTCTTTGTGACTACTAATAAACAAGATGAGCACCTAATTAACTTGAAAAAAAGCAATTTTATGACTGCTAATTCCTAACAAAAGTTTCAAGTATAAAAAATATGCCGGGTGAAAGTGAGTGCCATCCAATTTGCAAGAACATGCATGTTTACAACTCTAAGTCATGGGTCTACATATCGCTCGCGACGTTTATATTTGATTGTTTTTAGCCAAAAAAAACACATACTTATTATGTTTATAAATACGGAAACTTTATCCTAAAATAGCGAGTCCGAGGATTTCAGAAATGAAGTTACTCTTGCTTTGTCGGTATTGTCAGAGGGCAAAGTAAAGTAAGCCGCTGGGAAACGCTGGAAAACTACAGAAGGTGAAAACATATTTTCGTTTCATTTTCAGTCAAGTTATGATCACATAAAATCCCAAACACTTAAGGTAAATGTTTTCCATAAATTCATAATAAACCGCACTTAAGGCAACAAGAAAACAATATACCGCAATATACTCATACCATTTTTATGACACGTATATAAGCAAATATAAAAATTGAAAAGAATCACATATAAGTATAATCAGTAGTGCATAAAGGGAATCTCCTTACATGAATGAGTATCCGATCCGCTGCTCGGAAATGCCTAAAACAAAATGATGAGACTACTAGAAATACACACGATACGCTAAACTTTCAAACAAACAGTAGATGGTTTAATCCATACGAAAGTAAGTGTAAACACTACTATGCCATTTTTTTCATTTCAAAAGCCACGTTTATTTGATTATAACAAACTGCATTTTTGCTTGTAATCGCAAAAAAAAGTTGAATAACTTACACATCTGCATAACCATTTACTGTTGGAGATTCAGACCAAAACAGTTATAATCTAGGTTTAATTTCCATACATGCATGTTGTGGCATTTCTTATTAAAGCACACGCCTTAAACATTTTGCCAATTGTACTTGGAAACAGCATTTCAGAAATGTTAATGGGTGAAAAATACAGTTTTCAAACAAAAATTATTAGTCATTAAGGGTCGAATGGGCAACAATCATCTTCCGTTCGGTAAGGTCACCGATTGAAATTTGAGAGCGTGAACCATCTTGTGGTCATTGTAAACTGTACTCTGGTTTTCCTTTGGCCTGCAGATTGGGCGGACGGTACCGTCAACAAACCGAGTCAGGTATTGCATGCTGCACCTTTTAGTTTCTCGCTATGGCGTCGGCGTATTTCTGTGCCCATTAGCTTCCAAGATATAATCTAAAACTTAGTTAATAACCATACTGAGAACGGCAACTGGTCTGCTAAGTTCGTACATTATATCACTGCAATGACAAGGGAAACACATTCGTCTTAAAACCATACATTGACCCTCGGTTTGATCCACTAGCAATGTCTAGTAATATCGCGCGTTTCTACTCTGAACTTAAATTTGCATTCAGTTTCTTTCATGATTTCTAAGTCAAAGCAATCGTAACATTACATGGAAAGTCCGAATGTCTGGAGGTTTTTTTTTAAGTAGAATTAATAGCTCTTCGTCCCAAGGCAGGCCTTGACTATGACTTATTGTAGCTACATCTCTTGCATCTTTTAGCGAAGACATGTCAAGGAGGTCCGTGCCACAAACACTTATATTAGATTGCTTTACCTCCTTTTTGGCGCCAAGAACGACGTTCTCGATCCATTCCTACCCGGCTTTTTCGCCGTTCGGTCGTCCTCAAGAACGTACAGAAGAATACAGGCAGAACATTGGGCAGACGAGGTGGGCAGCGCTGTTTTGTACCAGTTGTAGTTCTGTAGATATTTAGCAGGTAAGGCTTGCAACTCACTGATTGCTGAGCAAGCACGGAACAACAAATAAAGTTGGGTGTCATCGGCGTACGCATGAGAGTTCGGCTGAGTCTGGCGCTTTAAAAGCTCTCTAATAACAACATGAGAGATGGAAGATCTCCTTCTTTAGAGAATACTTTCTATGCAGATTTCGAACTTCATGACAATTTTGACTCTCCACGACTATTAACCAACTTCCACTATTTTGAGACAAATAAAAGTTGAGAATGTAACAAGCTTCAGGTGATGTGTAGGCCGTGATCTTGTTTTCTTAAATAGGCGTCCGATGGGCGTGTTGCACAATTCGTGCAGCGTCTTTAAAGGATATGCAGCCACGTGTTTTAATTGCGCATGGTTGAAGGCCTATGACGCTGTCTCTGTTGGTATTGTTCGACTAAAGCTAATTCTGGATGCCTCTTTACTTGTCGAGTGTACCAGTGCGCCAAAACTAGTGCTACAGCGGCGAACCAAAGGTAAATTTCTAATGGGATACCGCTGTGAAGAAAGCTGATTGTTGTTTTTGTTCAGATCAACGATTGTTCAACACTTGTAACGAGTTCGTGGTATACGCATCTTCGGTATAGAAAATCGAAAGCGACATGTTCAAAATGACCGGCCGAAACTGCATTTCGGCAACATTTTGGCGCCATCATCAAAGCAAACTAAAAAGAGCAATGTAATTGCTACTTTTTGCCAGTTTAATTAATACCTGAATCATGTTGATAATGTAGAAAACAGTGCCAGACATTTTGCTGTCCTAGCGGAGTCTACAAACTTCATACCACACCATGTTTCCTAAATGCGATAACTGTTTTGCGCAAAGCGATATCTGTACCCAGTGGGGACTATCAGGGAAAGTAGTTCAGTTGAGGTTTTCAAAAGTAGCTTAAAGACTTACCTTTTTTAAAAAGCATATATGTAATTTTATTCTGCTATTAGTTTAGTTGAATGTGTCTCAGTATTGTAATTATATTTTGCTTTTAGTTTAGTTTTAGGATTTAAATATAATGTCCGGCTTAGTAAATATTGTAAAGCGCTATAGGACAATTATTGGATATAGCGCTAAAAAAATCTAGTCATTATTATTATTATTATCATTAATATCATTATCATTATTATTATTAATATGAACGTCATTGATGTTCATTTTGACGTCTTGTTGAGAAGGGGTAATCGATAGCTAGATAAAGATAACCAAATTTTCTGAATCCTTCTGATTCTAATATTAAGCTTGCTTCTAACCACCTGAAATTTGTTTACACGGTGTCTTGCACATTCATTATTAATCTTCTGAATGTTGACATTTGTTAGACATATCAAATTTCTAAAAGCATGTTTCACTATTTTGTCGCCAGGAGGTCTTAACATATTGCAGTTGTTCACCATTGCACTGAACAATGACTTGTCCAATGGTTAATTTTTAAAACGCTGTATCTGACCTAATAAAAAATGGCTCTACTGATTGAAAAATGAGTTCCAGTAGTGAATGTTCTTTGACCGCCCATGTGCAGGCGGTCTTCATGTTTTCGGCTTCATAGAGTGACTCGATGTTCTACGTAACTAAAAACCCCACTTATCTTCTACAAAGAAATACAAGGATATATGGATTGCAACGATTTCTCTTAGATTTCGACAAAGATTTTTTAACGAACTGTCAACTGCGACAAAATAATTTCCTCGCCCCGCAAAAGCATCACGGTTGACGGTGATTCTTTTGGTGTTGAACACTTTTTAGTTTTGCAAACTCGTCGAACGAAATAATTGCATTAATAAACTACTCACCAACATTAGTTTAACTTTTTAGCAACTCTTCTTCAACTCTTATAATCCTATTGCTACCATATAGAAAGCCAGTGTGTTGCCCTTCTGCAGTACTGTTTACCCTGAACAACAACTCTTTAAACAACTCCATTGTATTAAACATAGAAACCCTATTTGTCAACAAAAAATTTCTTTTTCACGACATACCTCATTGAAAAAAAGGGTTTTTGTTGTTGATAAACGGTTAACAATTGCTACAAGATCTTAGCGAATGCATTTTGGGTGTAGAAAGACAAAATGGTTTGCCATTTTGAAAATAGTTTGACAATATAAACTAACCGACATCTCTTCGTCATCGTCAAGGAAAACGGAAGCATTCCTGCAATTCAAGCTTTACCAATATATGTTAAATCATATCATGAAAATGAAAGGAAATGAAAATGTAGGAAAAAGTGCTAGCACATTTTTCTGTCTGAGAGCATACCAAAACTTTTGTACAACCTTGTACCACATCTTGATTGTCAATGAGGCGATAGTTGTTTGTTCAGTTTCAGAAAGCAGCATCTGTACCCGACGCTCTATGTCCACAACAGAAATAGTCCTACAATGAAAGTCATTTTTTCTATATTTACTTCCTTTTTTCATTTCTTCCAATAAGTAGATCTTTATTTGTTATAAAACTACTTTTTTGTGTTTACAATGATTTACATGAAAGTAAATTCCTAAACCTTATTGGTAGTCGAATTCTGGTAAGCACATGTTCCTGTAGTTGTTTTGTTGATATAACTCTTGCTCTTCACATTTGGCGAAAACTGTCATATTTTATTACATTCGTTAGCACAAAGCGGTTGTAAATAAAGGGTGACGTAACTTTTTCATTAAAAATTAAAGTTTATGCAAATGGTACCAATAAACACGTAACGTTTTAGCGATAATATCGGCATTGGTTAAACGGAAACATCCCTGTGCTTCTGGTCAAATCTTCCCTGCAAGAAAAAGGTCAATCTCTGTACTTTAATACTGTACACCTTTTCACGTTCAAGACCAAACCCTGCATAGTACTAAGCATGAATATCAGCTTGGTGTTCAATGTTTCTAGCAACGCAATGTCAACTCTTACTGCTTCTAGAGGAATTGTGCTAACAGTTATCGAGTCCTGTTTCTTCCTCATCCTCAATACTACAGCTTTGGTTGGTAATCTGCTGGTTTGTGTGGTATTTTACAGAACACCTTCGCTGTGTACAACGACCAACATCTTTGTTTTTTCTTTGGCGCTGATGGATCTACTTATGTCAATGTTCGTGATGCCGTTTTACACAGTTTCGTCGTTTGCAAACAAATGGGTTGCAGGAAACTTTGGTTCGAGTTTAGTTACGTACTGCCGAGTAGTCGCCGTGGGAATCTCATTGTTGACTGTGATGCTGGTGGCAATCAACAGATATTTCCGAGTAGTGAGACCGGAGATTTACCAGAGAATCTATTCCAAGAGAATTTCGGCTACCATGGCGATTGCAGCGTGGGTTGTAACAATACTAATAGCCGTTGTTAGTTACCCTCTTTTAGGAGTTAATGTTAAAGCTCATCGTTTGTACCCTTGGATTACTATAGTAGATGTACCAAGCAAAACCGCGTACATTTTTACTGGTGTCATTTGGAGTGCTTATGTTGTCTTTTCTAGTTTAGTTGTTGCTATCTGCTACGCGAAGATTTACCAAACTATTCGTCAGCATAACACGGCTGCTGCTCCATCGTCTCTTGAAGGAAACTCTTCCTATGGAGTGGAGGAAGCAAGATTGACCAGATTGCTAACTGTAGTTGTAGTTAGCTTTATCTTTGTTGGATTCCTTTTTATCTAAGTAGTGTTCTGGTTTCTTCAAATGTTCTGAGTGAAAGTGCTTTACAATTTAAAAACTTCGACCTTCCCCTTGTTTGCAAGTAGTTGCCTGAACCCAATTGTTTATTCAGTAATGAACGAGCCATTCAGGTTAGAACTGCATAGAATAGTTTGTTGTCATTAAGATTGAAAGGTAGTTTGGAAGGATTTTGTGTCTTTTGGTGTCTAATATACAAACAAGAATTAATGAAAATTGGATGGTTTTAAGTAAAATTAATTTGCGTTTAAATTGTTAAAGAACATACAAACCATTATTAGAAGTCGTTTTAGGTGTTTCTTATATTCGAGATTCCAAAACTTGTGGAGATTCAATATCCACCTACTGGTTAGCAGACTTAAGTCCTCACACCATGTAACAAAAAATGTTTCAAATAAAATACCAGGTATGGATTTGAAGATACAAAGAAAGTAATCAGTTGTACTAGTTTTTATAGTATATTTTAAGTAAACTTGTGTTTTTAAAACTTGAAAATTCAAGTTATTGAATAAAGGTATTAAAAGACATAGTTTTACTTGCAAACCTTTTCTTTAAAAGTCAGGAGTTTTTACTAAATTGAGAACAACGAGATCCCTCAAAAATGTCTATATTGCTTTCCAAGGGTTCAATTATTTGTTGACAAGGATAGAAGGGAACGCAGTTAGCTTTTTCCGTGTCAAATGTTCTAAAGTTTACTTGCTTTTCAACTCTCTGGCTTGTTAATAATGTAGTATCTTGAAAGATAAAAATTGTATGTTCCGATCAGCAGCCGACTGTAGTTTAGTAATCACAAACGTCAAAAAAGGATGTTTAATGGCTCCTTTTTTTACATTTTTATCTACTAATTGAACAGTAATTCCATTGCTGCCTTCCTGCTTACACGAGGTAATTAATATCAATTTTGACGTCATGTTAGGAAACAGGGCCATTGGAAACCCGTAAATATTTTGCAGGGGAAAAAAAATATTAACGGTAAACAGCAAAAGCTTACATTTTGAACGAGAAAAGGAAGCAAGGGGTTGAGGAGGGGGGGAGGGGTGAGGGGCTGGAATTTAGGCTGAGACCAACAACAGAAAATGTTATACAAAATAGTATTGTTTGCAAGATTTGTGAAAAACCAGGAACTTTATCAGTTTTTAAGACTAACCAATATTTTCTATTTTATCATATAATAAACTTATTATAACATCGTGTATTCCAAACTAACAAAATCACAATGCAATTATCTTGTGAAGCCAAGCATGTGGTAAACGAATGCCGGGCGATGTCGGTAATATTACAATTTTGTGCCGTTCAAATATTTTACATTAATGATAAAAAAATTGTTTTAATATGTTAATAATGGAAAAAATATGAAAACTTTTTAAACAACTTCCTGTTCTAACTATTCTGATTGGCAAACCAATAAGTTATCAATTAGGCTAAACTTAACTTTAAATAATTTGTGTCTATCTTTTGCTTTGCTGCATACCTGTTTACCCGAAAGCACTTTTATATTTTTTGACCTCATGTGGGGGAAATTGGTGCTCGAAGACGTGCAATTGTTTTCCTGAAAAAAGAAGGAATTGATGATGAGACTGCAATCTTCTCAATGTTCTTGCTTTGAAGCTTGCTCCTTGCCACCTGAATTTTGTTTACACGGTGTCTCGCGCCCTCGTTTGTAATCTTCAAAATGTTGACATTTGATTGACGTATCGCTTTCCTAAAGATATGTTTCATTATTTTGTAGCCAGGAAGTCTTATTATATAACTGTCAACACTGGAGTACTCAAATAACGTTTGCTTCCAAAATGACAGTTCTTTAAATAAATATAATGTAGAAAAACTTAAACGTGCTCCAACGAAGAACACGCCTGAAACAACCGAACACAACGAAGTTTTTACCTATAAACACTATAGTTGATCTTATAAGTCACTTGAAATTACTAGCCAACTTAAACAATAACCTTATGAGAATACCTAATTTTGTTCGTTACCGCTCAATTCCTATTTACTGAAAATTCCAAAAATACATTTGGAAGGTTTTTTCGACCTTTTTTAACAGACCTCTATGCAATTACAACTTTCCTTTGGAAAATAGGCTAAGTTCCTTAGTAAGACGATGATTTACAATTAACGAGATTCGATTGTTGTTCTACACCAAAATCATGAATGTCGGATGTTGGAATTGCATAACAAACTCAACTCCAGCAATAATATTGATATAGACCTTGCTCACAATTGCCAAAAGCTTTTCTGTTTTATTAAACAAAAGCGAATTAAGTTTTTTACGTAAATTAGTAAACAAGTATAAGCTTCACAGTTTTACCATAATTGCTCAATGGGAAACCTACATATGCGTCTTTTCAGGTCTTTCCATCCTAAACAAGAGCCAAAATCTGCAGCTTAAAACTGCGAGTCAATTTCACCGCACCAAGCATGTTGCATATTGCATGCTAAAATTGAATATCGGTTTCTACCAACTCTTCATCAACTCTTACTGCTTCTAAAGAAATTGAAGTAACAATTATCAAGTCGAGTATCTTCCTAATTCTCAATATTACAGCTTTGATCCGTAATCTGCAATGGCGATTTACAGAAAACCTTCATTGCGCACAATGACCAACATCTTCGTTTTCTCGCTGGAGCTGAAGGATCGATTACTCGTAACAGTTTTCGTGATGTCATTACACACAGTTTCAAAGCTTGCAAACAGTTGGGTTGCAGGAGACTTTGGGCCGAGGTTAGCTATATACAGCTAACCAGTAGCCTCAGTTACCTCAATATTGACTGTGATGCTGGTAACAATCAACATATATTTCAGAGTAACGAGACTCGAGCTGCATCCTCCGTTACAATTGCAGCATAGATTGTATAACAATAGTATAAGCGCCGCTGCTTATTCTCTTTGAATAATCTGTATAGAACCTCATCGTTCGTTTCCTTAATTAATTTTAGTTGGTGTACCAAGCAGAAACACGTTCATCTTTTTACTACTGTCAATTGAAATATTTATTTCATCGTTTCTAGTTCGGTTGTTACCAGTCAGATGCTCTACCCACTGAGTACAGAGACTATGTGGAGCCTCATGATGCATTACAGCACCCCAGGAAAATTCACCAGGATCATCAAGAACTCTTACGATGCAATGACCTGCAAAGTATTTCATACCGAGAAACTATCAGATAATTTTACGGAAACAAGGTTGCCTGATGTCAACAACTTTTTTTCTGCTTGTGATCGAGTGGATTATGAAAAAGACTACAGTTAAACAACAAACTGGCATCCAGTGGATTATACAGAAACAACTTAACGATCTTGACTTCGCAGATGACACAGCGCTCCTCTCTGGCAATAAACAACAAGTCGAAGAAAAAACCACAAAGGTAATGAAAAATTCCGCCAAACTGTGGCTAAAGCCGAATTTCAATAAAGCAAAGACCCTGAAAATTATCCGCACATCAAGTAGGCCAATTAAAAGCAGTAGCAAACATTTAAAATACATTTCATCATTCATCATACCTAGGAAGCACAGTTAGTGTGAATGGAGGAACTGACGA
The DNA here is from genome assembly GCA_026413305.1 of Hydrozoanthus tunicans. NCBI lineage: Eukaryota > Metazoa > Cnidaria > Anthozoa > Zoantharia > Hydrozoanthidae > Hydrozoanthus > Hydrozoanthus tunicans. The sequence continues at coordinate 33,673 of JAOBAT010065427.1, forward strand.
AGACGTCAGAATCAGAATCAACAAATTAAAGGGAGAGGGGTTTAGAGCTTAGGAAATCACGTGTCATCCCAAACAAAACCAAGCTGGGAATCTTTCATTCCAATGTAAAAAGTGTATTGTTGTATTGTTCAGAGGAACACCAAAACGTTCAGCAACAAGCTGCAAACATTTGTCAACCAGCGTTTGACGAAAATCGTGGAGATATCTGGAAAGACAAAATAACAAACGAAAATCTTTTGAAGCAAACAAGTTGAGAGGCCATTCAAACTTAAATCATGCAAAAAAAATGTAGATAGATTGGTCAATGACACGTTAAACCTATCTGTATAGGGTTAAGTAAGCATCCACACAGTGTTACAAGACAGGCTCTGAAATGGAACTTCCATGGCAAGCGAAAAAATGGACGCCCAAAGAACACCTTGAGGCATGATGTTGAGGCAGAAATGAAGGTCTATGGCCAAACATGGAACACCCCACCTTTGTGAAACTAGCCCAAGACAGGAGGAGATGGAGGAAGGAAATTGTTTATGGCCTATGCACAAGGAGGAGCTCAAGGGCCAAAGTAAGTATGCAAATAAGTAAGTTTAATTAAGTATTTAGTTATCACTTTCTGTTACGTTAAGATTTGCCAAGCGTGGCTCCTGTTTCATCGTCACTTGAGAGAAACTCCTCCTATGAGTACAAGAAGCAAGGTTAATGAAATTATTAACTTTAGTTGTGGTTTCTTTTTATATCTTTTGGACACCTGTTTTGATTTATTCAATTATGCTGGGTAAAAATTGTTTTAAGGTTTAAAAAGATAATCTGACTTTCCCTTTTTTACCTTGAACCCGATTTTTTGTTCAGTTATGAACCAGTATTTTAGATTAGAGCTGCGTAAGATAATTCTTTATTATTAACCTTTAGAGTCAGCTTGTTTAGACTTTTTCTATGTGAGTCTTGAACCACAATTTGCAAGGAAACGTTAAACAACGCACACCATAGTAAAATTGCTTTGAGATAACTTACTTATACTAACTTACACAAAGATATCAATTAACAAAAAAGAAACAAATACATTGGCTGTAATAATTTCTTGACTAACAAAGCAATCTTTGAAATGAAAATTTAGACTCTGATTTATTTACTCGATATCAGGCAGAATTCGTTGAACTTGATAGAATTATAAAATATTACCAAGACTGTGCCATTAACGGTGGGCTTAACCTATTTTATGATGGAGCGGGTGTAAATGATTAATTAGGAAAAATGAATTATGAGGCAAAATGATTTTCTTTGGATCGAGTTTATAAAGAGTTAAGTTTGCACCAGGATACGGGTTTCTGCTTTTGATACTGAGATCAACAACAGAAATAATTCAACTGCAGAAAACGTTATTTCTAAATTGCTTGCATTGGAAAAAAAATAATCAGCTCTAAAGCCATATGGGTTAAAACTTCAAGGCCTATACCTTCGACAGGGTATATTCAATTAGCAAGAACCAAAGATACGACGTAATTATCTTTTGTAGTCCGGCGTGCTGTAAACAGATGCTGTACGATGCGGGTGCTGTTAAGTTTTTAAGCCGACTAAAAGTGGAAGTTTCTCAAGTACGTACGGTTCTGTTAAATGATGGAACTTCAGCTGTCAAGTGTTAAACGTAATACACAATGACCAAAGGTTTCCTTTTAATATGTGAATAATAGAAGTTAAACGGCCATAATTTTCCAAACTGTTTCCAAATTGCTGAGTCGCTGGCCCTGACCTTCTCTTGTACTTAGTTCTATCAACGAGTGCAGTAATCTGCTGGTTTGTGTGGTATTTTACAGAAAACCTTCGTTGCGCCCAGTTACCAACAGCTTTGTTTTCTCACTGGCTCTAACAGATCTACTCATGGCAGTTTTCGTGATGCCATTTTACACAGTTTCGTCGTTTGTAAACAGATGGGTTGTAGGAAACTTTGGCTCGAGGTTAGTTGCGTACTGCCAAGTCGTAGCCTCGGTGATCTCATTAATAACTGTGATACTGGTGGCAATCAACAGATATTTCCGAGTAGTTAGACCTAAGATGTACCTGAGAATTTAATCCAAGAAAAGCTCAGCCTCCATGGCAATTATAGCGTGGGTTGTAACAACAATAATTGTTATTTGGTACCCAGTTTTAGGAATTTCTACAAAGTCTCATCGTTTGTACCCTTGGATAACCTTAATTGTTGCACAAAGCAAAAACGCTAGCATTTTTTTAAGGTCACTTGGGGTTCTGTTCTTATCATTTCTAGTTTAGATTTTACTATCTGCTACGTGGAGATTTACTTACTTACTATTCGTCATCATAATATGGTCGCTGCTCCATCATCACGTGAAGGAAACTCTCCCTGTGGAGTTGAAGAAGCAAGACTGGCTTGATTACTAACTGTAGTTGTAGTAAGCTTTGTTTGGTTCCTTTTATGTCAGCCATATTTTCATTGCTTCAAGTTTGCTAAGTGACAGTATTCTTCGGTTTAAAAACCTTTATAGGAATTTCCCGTTGTTTGTCAGTAGTTGCGTGAACCCGTTTGTTTATTCAATAATGAACCGGTCGTTCAAATTAGAAATTCGTAAAATAGTTTGTTTTAACTAGTATGACAAAAAGCCAGCTTAGAATGTCATTTGAATGAGGCAGCATCGTTTTTAATTTATTGTTTACAACGGTTAATTTAATGAGAGTTCAGCCTTCCCTTTCGGGAATAGTTCAGATTCTTCACTTTATTTCAAAGCATTTTTGTTCAAGTAATTTTTCAAAAGACTAGTTATTACAGTAAACTTTGTTTTTCTATTCTGAATTGTCTTAATAACGTTGGAAAACTTACTCAAGTGAAGAAATTTCAAACACATAAAAGTCAATTGTAAACCCATCACTTTTGGATTGTTGCTTACAAGATCACACGTACTGTGCACGTTTGGTTAAAGTAACTTTAGTACAGCCACTGTTATTTGGGACTAAAGCCACATTGGTGGTGGGTATCACTCTTGTGCGAACCTGTCGAGAGCAATCGAGACAGTTTTTTGGCTTAAATTGATCTTGTGAGCACGACAAAGAACTAAGGCCAAATTGTGTGAACCTGTCGAGGGCAAGGGACATTTATCTGTCTATCTTATTATAGGTGTAGCTTGAGTTTGTTTAATGCTGTTCGGGTAACGCAATAGGTTTAAAGCGTATGCTAGAAATACGTTGTGTCCTCAGTTGTTAGAATAGCCATAGGACAAATACTTAGACAGCATCAAGTTCAATTTTGCGTAAATGTTTAACTATAAAGGTGATTGTATAAAGAGAGTGACGAAAGAGCGCGTAGTTGTAAGAAACTATAACTGAAGTAAATTGCTAGATGGACTACATTTTTGTTATTAATGAGTCTACTGCTATTTGATTCGTGGTTTGAGACAATTTTTTTTTCGCGTCTTGAAGGTGTTTGGACTTACTTAAAAGGTTTGTTTCTAAACATTACGTCATCTTAGCCGAATGAGTTTGAAGAAAAAGAAACATTATAGCTGAATCATGTCAATCAAAATAAGAAATCCAAAAAAAATGAAATATCTATAAAACGAAAGAGATTATCCGTCGCGGATGAGGCTAAAAGCGTAGCATGAGATATCTCGGTACCGCTCAGAAAATGGTGTGGTTGTTCGATTGGCCACTTTTCGTGTGAAGCGCGTTTAACTCGAACACCCCTGCTTTATCCCATGAATAGAGAATAAGTTTAGCTAGTCATTACTTTCAATAAGAAATTTAAAAAATCATCTTAAAGAAAATTTACACCAGGCTCATACGCTTCAGGCTCCATGGCGCCAACAATCTCCCCAAGCCCCTCCCCCTTGCAGACCAAACGCGAATCTTTTTAAAGTGTAAAGAAGACTTAATCAACGCAAATGAGACTGTTCGGGCGAATATAGAGGGAACACTTTGTAAGTGGAAAACTGGGAAAACGTTGATTGTTAGTATTGTTAAACGACAAACAGTTGTAATAAAATCATGGCGAGTACATATTAGATGTAGAATGACTAAACATTTGTCATTTTGAATATATATTGGTATATCTAACTAAAAGAAATCCAACCTTTTGGCGACAAGTTGGCGCCATTCTCAAGGAAAATTGAATTAAAACGCTAGATTCTGCAAGTTTATTTTTATCGTGTTGAAAGTGTAAAAAGTGTAAAAATATTTTGCTGTCCTGACGAAGACTAGCTTAATGCCAAACCGAATTTCCTCAACGCAATGATTGTTAGTACACCTGCCTAAAGCAATATCTGTGCCCTAGCCTTGGAGTCAGAACTTTGACCCTATACCCACAATGGATATAATCCAAATACTGAAAAAAAAAATTTTTTCTGTCATTTCTTTAATTTTTACATTTTCCTCGAATGAGAGTCCTGACTTTTACTTGTTTAAAAACTACCTTTTGTGTTTAGAACGATGTATTTAAAGTGAAAGTGCAATGTCGACGCCTTATTGAATATTGATTGCAGGCCAAATATATGGTAAGGATATGTCTTGATGGTGGTCCAATAAATATGGTTCTTGCTTAAACCTGTCAAAAAGTTTCATCATTTCATCAAAGTAAAAGCTCCTAAAGTCTTTTACGATACTAGTTATGAATAAATAATGACAAAACTTTTTCATTAAAGTACAACTAATAGAAGACAGATGTAATTTTTAACAGTTGTATCCGGATCGTTCAAAGCAAATTAACCTCTTCGTGCTTCTGGTCATTAAATCTCCTCATCAGGAACAAAAATTTAAACTCTATAAGTTAAAACTGCGAGTATCATTTCACGTTCCAGACAAAACCAAGCAAAGTGTTGAATATGACCATGAGTTTGGTGTTCAATGTTTCTAGCAATTCTTCATCAACTCTTGCTCCTTATAGAGGAATTGTACTAACAGTTATCGAGTCGTTCATCTTCCTCATCCTCAATATCACAGCTTTGGTCGGTAATCTGCTGGTTTGTATTGCGTTTTACAGAAAACCTTCGTTGCGCACAATTACTAACATCTTCGTGTTCTCACTGGCGCTGACGGATCTACTTATGTCAGTTTTCGTGATGCCATTTCGCACACTTTCATCGTTTGTAAACAGATGGATTGTAGGAAACCTTGGTTCGAGGTTAGTTGTGTACTGCCAAACAGTCGCCGCGGGAAGCTCATTGTTGACTGTGATGTTGGTGTCAATCAACAGATATTTCAGAATAGTAAGACCCGTGTGGTACCATAACATCTATTCCAAAAGAAGCTCAGCTTTCATGGCAATTGCAGCGTGGGTTGTAACAATAATAGCATATATTGGCCATCCTCTGTTTGGAACTTACCTTAAAGCTCATCCTTTGTACCCTTGGGAAACTTCACTTGTTTTACCAAGCAAAAATGCGTACAATTTTACAAGGGTAACTTTAAGTGTTTATGTTGTCATTTCTAGTTTAGTTGTTGCTATCTGCTACGTAAAGATTTACCAGACTATACGTCAGCATAACATGGCTGCTCCATCTTCACTCGAAGGAAACTCTTCCTATGGAGTGGAAGAAGCAAGATTGACCAAATTACTGACTGCAGTTGTAGTTAGCTTTTATCTTTGTTGGATTCCCTTTTATGCCAGCCATATTTTACTTGCTTCAAATTTACTGGATGAAAACATTCTTCGTTTTAAAAACTTCTTTCAACTTTTCCCGTTGTTTGCCAGCAGTTGCGTGAACCCGTTTGTTTATTCATTAATGAACCGCTCGTTCAGGTTGGAACTTCGTAAAATAATTTGTTGTTACTAACTTTACCATAAAGTGTGTTCTGACTTCATTAAAGTAAGGCATCGCTTTTTTTGCTGGTAAATCTGCTACGTGAAGATTTACCAAACTATATTTTTCAGCATAACATGGCTGCTGCTCCATCGAAACTTAAAGGAAACTCTTCCTATTGAGTGTAAAAAGCAAGATTGACCAGATTACTGACTGTAGTTTTAGTGAGTTTCATCTTTGTTGGATTCCTGTTTATGTTAGCAGTGTTATTGTCTCTTTAAATATATCGGATGAAGATGTTGAGTTTAACGTATAAAACCCTCTGCATGAGTATTTTCATTTTCTATCTTTACAAGCTGTAGGCTGAACCCCATTGGTCAGATTAGAGCTGCGCATGCGTAAAATGCTTTGCTGTTATTAACTTTAGATAAACTTGTTTGTTATAAAACCTTTGCTGGGTACTTTGTCACCCTCGAACAGTCGATTTGCAACCGTTGATTTTGTAAGATACGTTAAAGCTTTAAGTTTTGGAGCAAACTTAGCTTTTCTTGTTATGTTACTGATAAAAATATTGGGTATGTTGTTTAAGGGTAAGGAGCACTTAAAACTACTTTTGTCCTTTTAAAAATTGTTATCGCCAAAATACTCAATATTCGAATGTAAAAAACGTAGAACGCTCGAACATTTTCTTTTTACAACTTATTGTACAAATGTATTGTTGTAGCTAGAAATTCGGGAAATCTGTTGTTACCTGGCTAAAACGTTAAAATTGTATTACTAAAACTCTATAGCTTGTACAGACTAACAGAATGACTAAAACATTTAACCTTTCTGAAACATGAATTAGCACAGTGACTGCATGTTAGTTCTGGGCAAAATTTATTTTTACAGACAACTACAATCTTCAGTGCGTCCAAACTTGTGTTTGACATTTGACAATTAATTGGAGCGGAAATTCGATGTTTAAAATTTATTTTTCAACGCAAAAAATACTTTCTTTTTAAAACTATCGTTTCACTTTAATTTAACCATTTGTTGTAACATGCTTTTAGTGTAAAAGCGTATATTGTTACTTATTTACCTTAGAAATGGTTGAGTACCGGTCCAGACTGATGAATATAGTATAAGTATCAGTATAAGAAGATATACAAATACCATGCCATGCAAGATGTCTTGTGTTAAATCATGATAACCCGCACTTAAGGCAACGAAAAGGCAATATACCGCGATATTCCAGTTGTTCTAAGTTATTTCATCTAATGTTATGCATGACAGGTATAACAATGACAGTGATAAACATGTATTCGAAAAGAAACATGAATACAGCCAAGGCTGTAGTAGAGTAGCTTATTTCTTGAATGTGTCTCTGAGGGAGGCCTCAATAAGAAACTATCTCTGATAGATCGAGTCCAGAAAATGCAGCTACTTGGAAAGGTGTTTTCATTTAATAAAGTCTCTTCTCCCAACCGAATGTTGTTGCAGTGAAAACGATGCTAAACTGAAAACTTACACATGCTATTGTTAAGAAAAATCGAAATGCAGATGCAGTAGATATGCATGTTTCACTTAACATAATAGTTTTAAAGAAAGAAGATAAAAGCAACAAGCATTAGCAAATTATAAAGTAGGAAGAGCTAGGTAATACTTTTGACTAAAATCGAATATAATCCTTGTGAAGAATAATCGCAAAATATAGGCTTCAGTCTCAATGGCGCCGGCAATTTCCTCTTTTACAGATCCAAACGCATTTCCAGATTCTTTTCGAAGTATAAAAGGAATGCCAGAGCAAACGAAGACTCTTCAAAGATACATAAATGTGCAGTTTTTAACGACATACCGCTGTGAAGAAATTGGTTGTTATTAATGTTGATTAGTAGAAATTTGTAACAAAATTATTGTGAAAGCGTCGTCGATGTAGAAAAACAAAAGGTTTTGCCTTGTTGAAAACAAACTGGCAAAAACTACCGATGAAAAAGTCCGACGCTTGGGCGACATCTTGACACCATCTCTAAGAAAAATTGAACTAAATTTGTTATGCAACTTGAAGAGTAACGCTGGTTTGTACCAGTATGTATTTATCGAAATCATATTAAAAATGTAAAATCGAAATACTAAAGTACTTTTCTGTCCTCGTGCACGCAAGAAACTTTCTACAACCTACTCCGTCATGTTTCCTCAATGCAATAACTGTTCGTGCAGCCGCGCATAGTTTTATCTGTACCTAGTGGCGTAAAACTTAAGTTCTGTGTCCACAACAGAAATGGCCCGAAAACCAAACACACGATTTTTCGTTTTATAAATAATTGTTTACATTTTCCGCAAAAATTAAGATTTTGGCTTATTTTTTAAAACAATTACTTTTCTTCATGTTTAGATGGTTGTACATAAAACTGAATTACAAAGCAAAAATGAAAAAAAAATTAATGATATCTGAAGTCATTGCTCATACTTGGCAAAGTTTCACTAAACCAAAAGCTGTTAAAGTCTTAAATAAATTAGTTCTGAATAAATGATGACCAAACGTACCAATATATAGGTTAAAACTAATACTCTTCGCTTTCAGAACCCGGCGAACCCAGCATAGTGTTGAATATTTTTTAGTTTCTAGCGATTCTTCACCAATTCTTATTCTTAAAGGAATTGTACTAACAGTCATCGAGTCGTGCATCTTCCTCCTTCTCGATATTACAGCTTTGATCGGTAATCTGCTAGCTTGTATAGCGTTTTACAGAAAACCTTCGTTGCGCACAGTTACCAACATTTTCGTTTTATCACTGGCCTGACGGATCTACTCATGGCAGTTTCCGTGATGCCATTTTACACAGTTTCGTCGTTTGCTAGCAGATGGGTTGCAGGAGACTTTGGCTCGAGGTTAACTTTGTACTGCCGAGTAGTAGCCGCGGAGAGCTCATGTTGGTTGTGATGCTGGTAGCAATCAACAGATATTTATTTATTTTTGTATTATAGACCCGATCTGTACCCGAGTATCTATTCCAAGAAAAGTTCAGTTTCCATGGCAGTTGCAGCTTGGATTTTACCAATAGTAGTCGGTGCTGTTTACCCTCTGTTAGGAATGTATGTAAAGGCTCGTCGCTTGTATCCTTGGTTCACTTTTGTTCTTGTACCAAGCAGAAGTGCATACATTTTTACTTTTGTCGTTTTTGGCAAATACCTTTTCTTTTCTAGTTTAGTTGTTGCTATCTGTTATGTGAAAATTTACCAAACTATTCCTCATTTTAACATGACTGTTGGTCAGTTGCCAACGCTTGGAATAAACGAAGCAAAATTAACCAGATTACTCACTGTAGTTGAACTTAGTTTTTATCTTTGTTGGATTCCTGCTTATGTCAGCCATATTTTAATTGCTTCAAATTTACTGAGTGAAAACATTCTTCGGTTTAAAGCTTTTTATAGGGTTTTCCCATTGCTTGTGAGTAGTTGTGTGAACCCGTTTGCCGGTTTATTAATAATGAACCGGCCAATATTCGGTAGTCCCGGGTGGTAGGAGACGACAAACGGAGTTCGGTCATTCTTTCGTCTGTTCTCTTTTCGCAACACTGTCGTACGAGAAACCACTCTGGCTTTTTGGATCTGATTAGCAACTTCATTTTTCTTATACCCGCGAGCCTCTAAATACCGTTTCAATTCTTCAGCACGTTTTTTGAACAAGTTGATAGTAGAGCAAATCCTTCTCATATATATATTTATTAAACTTATATATATGATTATTAAACAAAATTTTTACATATTTTTATTATATTTATGTATTTATTTATAATATAAATTCGATAAACTTCTCTTACATCATAACACACAATATTCGTACATGGGAAGAATTAAACAGAACGATGTCCGTGAAACACAGAACCATATCCACTTCTTCTATCGTTTCAACCAAAAAACTCTCAGGCAAATTAAACCAATCAATATTTAACAATTATTCGCCGAAGGCGAAGTGAATATCTGGTGAATAATTGAGGGGATTATTCGTCAGCCAGATATTCACTAAGCCTGAGACGAATAATTGTTTTAGTAAAATTACTCAGGTGATTACCAGAAAAAAATAGCCAAAAGAAAAAAGGAAAAACGCGGCTGAGTTTTTGTGTTTTTATTAATTCAAATTGCCATGCGTCATTGCACAACAGCTAGCAGCGCGCGCAGATCACATGATCAGTTGAAGAAAGCAAAGTGAACACATTTTTTAACGGTTTTAGTTCAAAAACAAGATGCACGAAGATAAAATAAGAGGCCAGTTCAAGCAGAAAAAACAAACACAATTGTTTACATTCACATTGAATGTAAATGAGCCATTCTGGAAACTTTCAAAGGGGAGAATTGCTCCCGGATGGAGCTAGTTGACAGCATGAACTGTTAATATAAAGGCATAGTCGATCGCTTGAATGAACTGTGGATTCTGTACAAAAACGCGACGAAGTTGCTTTTGTTGTTTGAATTTTTCCTCATTGACAAGCTGTTTCAGGTAAGATTTCGGAGTTTTATTGGCTTCGCTAAATAATTGGTTTTCGCAGTGATGTTGACTTGAGATGGCGATGGAGAGCCGCTCGCCATAATTTGACAGCAATTTAACTTGTTCTTCTATAAAAAGTTTTGTCTTTTCTCTTAACGGAAACCCAAAACTTCGAAAGTCTTTGAAACCGTTCTTCAAAACTTTGTTGCACATTTCGTATTTTTTGGAAACAGCGTTTTTTCAGTATTGCGTTAGTTTCCTTCTCGGAAACATCAAAACAACTCGAGGCAACCATTTTGTTCACAGACTGGCTATAATCCCTTCGCGCGGAGTGATTATAGCCAGGATAGTGCGTCAGCCTCAACCAATCAGAGCAGCGGAAACTCTATATTCACCTGAGTAATTTTACTTAATGTTACTAAAACAATAAACGAAGTTAGAATTGTTTAAAAAACCCAGTTTATTGGACCTATTAGTTTGAGAGCAAATGTTGTAAAATCAAGTCCCGTGTCAACATGTTTTTTTAAAGTAGGGCCTGTAAACATGAAAAGTTTTTTGGCAACTCTGCAACTCGCTCGGGTTAAAAATCGGGCGAATTAAACTAAACTAAACTAAACTAAACTAAACTAAACTAAACTTTATTTATTTAACGAGAAAACATGAAAACGAGACTGGTATATCATATTAATTTAACCCCCTCAACTACCATTAGTTAACCACCAAACTAGGCAGAAATCCATAAGTTGATTGTTTTGTGATAACGTACTATGAGCTTGTCACGTGACCATTTAATATGAAAACGAGGTTAAAGATGAAAGTACTAGAATAATGACGCTCATCAATTGTATTCACAAGATTTTATTTTAACAATTTCATAAATGGTAAATCTAAATGTTATAATCAGAATGAGCAAATAAAAGTTTATAGAAGCAAAGTGATGGATAAGTAAGAAAGCTCTTTTTGTTCACTTTTTACAACTCAAGCTTGTCTTGAATTTTCTGTGTTCCAACAGTCGCCTAGTAATCTTTTATTTCAGTACAATAATCAATGTTCCCCTTAAGACTATACTTAGAAGGGTTTCTAAAGAACGAACCAGACTAACGACAGAGTCTTGAGCAGTTACCAACAGAGCTCAGTGACGCATTCAGAGAAACTTTGCAGAAATTAATTGCTACTCGGATTACCTGCTAACATACTGTTCGGCAAAAAAACAGGTTTTGAAGATGAAACAACATGCACTAAAGGGAACTTTTCACTATTTACTAACAGTAAATGATTATAAACAGCTCTAACCTATGTTGTGGCCCACAGCATGACTATCCATGTTTATCTTATAAAAAAGAAAAATACAGTTTTCGACACAGCCCGGAGGAAGCTTGCGGAAATTAAAGGCGAGTTCATTGGGACACAAGTTTCGTGCTAGCATTTGCGTCATTTGTTATCAAAAAATCTCAAAGCTGTATAATTATCGTGTTTACCAGTTTACTACCTCATTTGCTAGTTGCTTCTTGATTTCAAACTTTTCGAGTTGCAAAATCTTGTTTGTAACTAGGGAAAACTGTAAGGCCAGCAAAGACTACATTCGTCGGCCTTAAATAGTTCTCAAGTGCCTATGACATGAAATTTTTTATTACGTCAGCGAACATACCTCACTAATGCCGCTCAAAAATTCTGTTAAAACCTGTTATCGTTCTTGACTAGAATTAACATTTAAGTTTTACAGCCGATGACGTCAGTTGTTAGAAAGGCAAGGTTTCAAATCTACTGCCAACCCAGAACCGTTGCATGAAGATAAGCCAAACTTAGGCTCATGATAAATCTCAAGATATTCTTAAGAATAGTGACTATTTTTTGTCCAAAGTTAAAGTGCATACGAAATGAAAAATTTTAATACTTCAATAGATAGACCTTGCTAAATGAGGAACAGCGGTGAAAAAATTTTGCCAAAATCAATTCTGGTTCTCCAGATATCAACATTTAAAAATTGCATCTGATGACGTCACGAGTGGTTCCGACAAATTTGCATTTTTCTAAAATCTGCTGCCAATCCGTAAAATTTGGGTGGGTTTGAGCCTGACTTGGACTGATGATCCATCTGCCTCGGATACGTCAATAATCCAACTTTAGCTAAAATACACACAAGTGTTACGGATTGACAGCAGATTTTGAAAAAATGCAAATTTCGTTTTCCCACAAAACATCTTCTGGTCGATATAAATATCTTGGTACAAAAAATACTACGTACTCTAATTAACTTTTGCTGAAGCTGTTGACCAGTATTTCGAATTACCGCCTTCGGCTTACATGCAGCTCCAACAAAGATGAGGCAAGTAAGCTCGCGCTTTAAGAGCATCCACATAAGATTCAATAAAAAATCTTCGAAGCAGTAAAATAATGTTTTAAACTGTTGTACTGTACTAATACTCAGCCATCGATTTATTTTATTGAGCCAGTGTAGAGAATCATGATAAACCTTTGTTCAAGAGTCAAAACAAACATTTTAGCGCTAAATTTAACCTAGGTTAATTACTTTCATGGAAGGCTAGTTCCCAATCAAGAAAATATTTCCTGCTTGTGTTTGGGTGAGCCAGTACTGACAATCCATTGGGCAACAGACAAGTTACCTGGTAAGCCTATAACTTTGATTACTCCTCACTGCTGTATAGAAAGTACGCTTGCACAGTACAAAACTATCCCTAGTTAGTCAACGACACCTAAGTACGAAATTTAGAAGGTATAAAGACAACGTTTTTTACCTTTAAGCGTTTTGTATAATTTAAGACTTTGGTTGCGCAAATAAAAACAACTTTTGTTTGCGTAACAAAATGTTTTCCGGTAACTCCGGTAGTAGACTTATCTATGATTCTGCCCAAAGAAAATTAGACAAACAAGAAAAACATGGACAAAACATTTTTTATGGTTTAATTACATTAACTTTAAAATGTCGTTTGGCTTCACAGGTGGCAGAATGTAGATTTTATCATCAGAATGATGATTTTGTTTTAAAGAGTGAAAGTGTTCTGCATTCGGTAACTTTTTGCATAAGTGAATGCCACCATGCACCAGTGCAGCTGAATCGGTCCGGCAATACGTTTTAAGTGAGGATGTCAGCAAAAATCAAAGAAAGGGTGGCAACACTTAATTCTCCGATTTCGCTCAAATTAACATG
>JAOBAT010065428.1:0-23723 GCA_026413305.1 Hydrozoanthus tunicans
CCCCCTCCCCCCAACTCATCAGTACATCCCCTTCTCAAGAAAAAGAAAGTTAGACGAAAAAAGGCTCTTTGACATTACATAAGTGCCGGGGCTCATTTACGGAATTTTACGGTGTTTTGGACTCACTGGCTTAGCATCGCGAGTGTTGTTTCTTTGAAGTGCTAGCGGTTTTGTTTTTATACTTTTATGCTTGAGTTTGAAATGAGAAACTTGTAATGAAGCGGTGCTTTCTTTGAAAGCACAGAACGGACGTGTAGTCGAGTCTAATTAATTGGAACTTATATGGTAGCAAATTAAAGACCTTAGCCTTCAACAAACATATTCGATAGGCAGGAAAGTGAGCATACAAACGAAGAGAGAGGGACTTGTTAATGATAAGCTAGAAATATTACCTACCGTTGCAATTGACTCCATTTCCAGTAAATCCTGAGTGACATAAGCACCCAAACGAACCCTCTGTATTGCTACAGTTTGCCTTTGTATGACAATTGTCAGTATTGGATGCACACTCGTCAATGTCTGCATAAATGAATGAATATGTTTTTGGTAATTGATAAATGTTTCCAATAGGCTTTATGCATGTTTTCATCAAACACCCCCAAGCTTAGCTTTAGAATCACGAAAGTGTGAATATTTTCATAAATCAAATCCCAAAGAGTCCACAAATGAAAATAATTCCTTCGTGAAAACGGTTTGTATGTGCAAAATGCTCACACCTATTTCTTGAATACGAGGCTTTGGGGTGAAATTGACTTGTTTGACACCAACATGCATAAGGCCTATAATAGTATGCTGTAGTATAGTATGTTTAACAATAACCAAAAAAATATATTTTATTGGCCAACCAAATCAGAGAACAACAAACATCTGCCACATGGATCAAATCACGTTCCACTTTTTTTGTCACGGCCTTCCACTACAAGTTACATCACTTCCTACTTGTGCGTGTCATTCTATCTCCTACTTAAACTTGTCATACTATCGCCTACTTTTCCAAGTAACACATCTTTTACCTATACATGTCAAACCATTTCCATTGTATCCTGCTATACAGCTGCATTCGAACGACCCTTGATTGTTGAGACACTGGCCAGTGGTTGGGTTACAGTTGTGTTTTCCGGAAGTGCATTCGTCAATATCTGAAACGTGGTGTAGAAAGGTTAGCTCCGTCATAAAAAATGTTAAACAAAAACGATAAACATGCAGGAGGGAAAGAAGTAAAAAAGGCCGAAAAAACTATTGCCCAGGAACATTTAGATATTTTAATTATTATTGTTTTTACCAATCCAATCCGCAGTCCTTTTGTTTTATCATATCACACCCTTCGTTTTCACTAGAAACCCATAATGATATTCAGACCATTATCCTTGTTACGGGCGATCGCGTTGGCCGGCTTAAGAACTCCGCTACGCTTTATTTCATTCATTCCCTGATAATGCCTTAGAACGGCGAAAGGATTGGAAGTTTACTTTTAAGAACTTTTAGTTATAGTTTTAAATCTCTACAGTAGCTCTAGGCGTCATTTGAGTTTTAGCATTCACCATTTTATGAAATGCTACTGAATGACAGCATAAACTAAAAGTCCTTTATTGATATAATAGGGTGAAATGAGTAAAGTAGAACCGAACATGATAAAGTCTACATTACACAAATGTCAAATAAACTGAGATATAAAGAATAAGAAAGAATGAAGATAGAAGGAAGGAAAGAGGGATGGGGAGAAAGAAACTTGTTTTGCGTACATCACACACGTTAAAAAGATGCTTACACTAAGTACTAACCGTTACAAAGAAATCCGTTTCCAGTGAATCCTGAGTGACATGTACATCCAAAGGAACCCACTGTGTTGCTGCAATTTGCCTTTGAGTGACAGCCGTCAGAGTTAGTTGCACACTCGTCGATGTCTGCGCAAACAAATGATTAAATTCAATTTAGATAATGAATACTCCTTTTATTACACTGTGTCTGGTAAAAAATGTTGCACGGCTAGTACAAATCTATTTTATATCCAATCAGAACGCAGCGTTTAATCAATGGCTGTCATTAGACTTATACTAACCTGTACATGACGTAACACCATTTCCTGTGTAACCTGGCCGACAACTACAGCTAAATGATCCCTCGTTGTTAGAGCAGATCGCCTTTCCATGGCAAACAGAGTTCCCCGAGTTGCATTCGTTTATGTCTAAAGAAAATGATCTCAATTAATCTCAAACTTATCAACTCATGTTAGCTAAGGAATGATGTTTGTCTAGCTCAAACGCTGCAAAATCTGAGATCTGAGTTAGTATAGGTAACTGCATTTTCAAATTTTTTAAAAAAAATAATCAAGCCTTTTCGTGACGGAATCATGCGATTATCGCAAAGTTTCCGGAACGGTTTAAAAACGGTTCTTAGGCGTTTTTATGATTTCTAACCTTTGGGAAAACCTTATGAGATATTCGGAAATCTTCGGCTAGAAAACGTTTTCAAGACAATGTTATAAAGGTTGAAAAATTGTTCTAATTTATTAATTATATAAACATTAAATTTGCTAGAGGTACCGAATGTCGTATTTGCTATACTGCAACTTTTACTCGTACTTAGTACTGATCGAGTGAGTCGGCAAGTTAATAAATTATCGTTGTTTTTATATTATTACCGTTACATGTTCTACCATCTCCGTTGTACCCAACTTTGCAGGCGCACTCGAAAGAGCCCCGTGTGTTGGTGCAGTTTGCAGCAGTATCACAATTGTGAATATTTGTCAAACATTCGTCCACATCTAAATTTCAAACATTTATTCGTTAGCAAATATCAAGAATTACTATTTGCAAACAAAAGACATGGTTAATTACTACTTAATAGATGACACTGAGTATAGTATATTCATAATAATAACAATATTAATAATAAGAACAATGATAATATCAGCGAGCTTATCACCCTTACTTGCAGTCATGGACTGAATTGCGAAGGACGCAACTCAACGAGGTCGGACCGAAAGCATGTTAAGGTGCATATTGCTGCCGCTATACGGCCCATGCATGATCTCGGAGCGCAGTTAGAAATAGCTGGGTGTCGATTTTGATGAGGGAAAAAAACGGAGAGCCCAGAGAAAAATCCTCGGAGTCAGATTGAGATCGACAAATCTCAGCCCACATGCGAAAACCAGGACTCGATCCCGGGTCAACAGTGGTTGGAAGCGCGAGCGCAAGCCACTCGGCCATCCTGACTCGAGTTCTAAGAGTTCTAAGGTCGGTCAGGCAGTTATTTACCCCACCGTTAAATTATATTAAGTGCCTACGACATGAAATGTTTTATTTTTGTGAAAAAATTTTGTCGAATTCTTATATTGTTCTGGAGATATTAACATTTAATGACTTCAAATAATAACATCACTGCATGTACAGGCAGATTTTCATTTTTTTAAATTTGCTGCAAACCCATAGTCTTTGAATAAATTTAAGCTAAATTTAGACCGAAGATCGATGCCTCTCGGGGTTTCTTCAGAGTTATTTTGTTGCCATTGTTTGTTTTGTTGGATTGGCGGCAGGTTTAAAAAAATATGAAAATTTTGTTATACTGAGTAGATACAACGACATCATCAATTGAAAAATTACATGTTAATATCTCGAGTACCATAAAACATCTCGACGAAATTTTTGCACCGCTCTTATTAATATTCTCATTTAGCAAGGTCTGTTCACTGATTTAATAAAATCTTTCCTGTCACAGGTACATTACCACAAGGAGAAAATTAGGTTTTGGACTGTTTACAAGAGAGCTTTACTGCAAGCAATAATTAAAAGTTTTAGGCGCAAAAGCCAAAGGAAGAATTCAAGCTGGGCTAACAGACAATTTTTAATGGACCTTAAATATATTGAGACATAGAAACTGTGATTCGAGAATTGTACGAAATACATTAATTTGTCGCAGAATTGATAAAAACCTACTCAAATAAATGAATGCTTTATATACTTTATTTAGAGATTTCGAGTAACTAAACAAAACCGACCGATTTCACAGTGAGCTCCTTTGTACCCTGTGGGACACACGCAGGTGTAAGTGTTCTCGTCATAGTTTGGTAAACAACTGGCGTTCTTTGCGCAGGTACTTGTAGAGCATGGGTTCTGCATGAAATAAAAACAAAAATTGCTAGCTAAATCCTTTCTCGGGCCTAAGCGGCTAATAGGGTCGGCGTTTAACTCCGGTTTCGATTCTTTATAGTGTTCTGAAGTCCTCTTTCCTTGTCTGTTGTGTTTTATTGATGTAGCTATTTGTAAACCACGGGCTGTAGGATACATTGGTTACGAGTTTAGTATAAGGTAAAAGTATCAATAAAATCTTTTAAACCTTAATGTTCTCTTTGATCGAGAACCGCCGCGATCACTGGATCGTTGCAGCCGCCATTTTCATTTCAAAATATTCTTGAAGTTGGCCCCATGCCGTATAAGCCGCAACGGAGCGCGGTCAGTAGGTTTTAATCGTTACGTCATTATCAAATTTTAAAACTTACCAGTAAAAAAATAACAGGGTAGGAACTAAGTAACCAATGTATCCTACAGCCCTTGTGTAAACCGGGCTTAGGACATACAAAGAATAATTAATTTTTTCGCACGCTCAGAACTGCATGCATAGTATTTTTAACTCTGAAGGAGGCTGCAATTACAACCAAAAATATCACTTTTAACCTTTACTATTCACCAAGCGTAACTCGGACAAAAGAGAAAGCAGACTAGCCATACGTTATAGAAAAGGGGAAGCAAGAAGAATGTTTTGTATGCCGTCTTCATCGATATTGTCATCATTGAATTATAAAATCCCTAACGTATACTCTCGCAAACACTTCAAACAGTTTTTCCTACAACGAGGATTTGCGTTTTTTAAATGTTGTTCCTACGCATATAAGAAAGGGCAGCGTGTTAATTAGCCAATTGCTATAGTCATAGGTAGCCGTGGTATTTTTATCTTAAGGGAAAAGGTCAAAACAATGGTACTTCCTGAGAACCTAATTTAAGGCGTGGGGTATTATGTGCCGCCATCCACCACCTTTTTTTCAAAAATGCTGAGTTTCAGGAGCAAATATCATGTTCAATAAAATAGATATTGATAAAGTGCTTGCACCAACGCCTTCTTTGTGGAGAGATGAAGTTCATAATACAATAAAAACCAATACAACTCAATCAGGTTTTGAGAAATTGAGCTCTGAAAAAGTGGTGAGGGGTGGAGTAGGGGTATGTGCCGCCCACCCACCACCTCCCCAGACAAAATGGGGTTCCTTAAAAACACCATTGTTTTGACTTCTTCCCTAATAATCATTGTAATTAAAATTTAGAGAGCATGGTAAGATTATTTTAATGTGCTAATGGGCTGTGAAAATCTGACTATATGCAACACGCTCAATATATAAATAAGTAAATTATTAGTATTATTTTTATTATTATTGTTATTATTGTTATTACCAATACTATCAATTTTATTAATACTATAATATTATTATTATCATCATCTTCATTGCCATTACCTTGGTAGCTCTGTAAGTGAAGCCTTCTCTCGGTATCAAGTCTTGTGGATCTCTGATATGATCCGAGCCACTCAGTTCACATACTCGACCATTCGCCGTTTGTGGGCCAAGGTTGTACGAGACGCAATAGCGAGTAAGAGTACAACGGATTTGGCATGTAATCTCGATGTCTGGAACGGTTTCGTTACGAAGCAAGTGGTTTTTCAAATAGAAGCCTTCGATAGCTTTTTGAAAGCTGACTGCACCACATGGGACACCTTATGAAGTAAAACAAACTTTTACATATAGCTTTAAAACTTAATGATTTGATACGCACACAATCTCGTATCCGAGTTCATTTTACTCTCGTGAAAGGAACCCTGGTTGTGGCCGGTCACGTGTCTCGCGGAATCTGCGTGGTAAAAAAAATGCAGACACCAAGGTAGAATGGCAAAGCAGAAAAATGTCATTGTGACAATTATGATGTTCTATGGATTGGAAGAATTGTTGTGTCTTGCCGAAATCTGTTTTCCCAGAAAAAAGGGAAAAAAAGGTGCTTATAGCAGTTCTTGTAGGGTTTGTGGAATATAGTTGACCCAAATCACTGAAAACTTTTACAAACCACGCAGTATCACTTTTTTTTGCAATTTTTCCTTCTATCGGCGGCTTTTTCAAACGGGTGCCCGTAAAATTTGACAAGTAAGATTTTTTCTAACACCGCCAAAACAACAGATTACTTGTTCTGGTTTTGTTAGGCATTTAGTTTAATTATAGACCTCTCACAAAAAATTAGTTGTGATCATTTTTTGCAGACTCGAGATAGTACAAGGTGCTAGCCAAACGTGTTGTTGTCTTTTTTGGGATTAGGTAACATAAGTGTAAGTTGTGTGAACGAGTATTTTAAAGAGTTGATGGGTGTATTTTTCTCACAATGGCAAAGTTGCTCTCAATACTCACCCTCACTGCCGAAAAACATTGACAGCGTGGCACGTGACCAGCCGCAACCAGGGTCTTTTACTGGAGTGAAAAGTGCCCGGGTACGAGGTTGTTCGATGCACTGGTTGGTGATTGAAGGTCCAACAAGCCAGTTCCGAATTTCAGAAATACATGCGCGCGTTGGGATAAAATGTAAAATTCAAGAAACTTAAAACCAAGACCCAGGAACGCTATGAAACGGGATGGGAATTCATTAACGATCCTTTCCTAACTTTAATTGATGAATATTTTATTTCATCCTGACGCGCGTAGTGTTTCTGAAACTCCAAGCTGGCTTACAAGGACAAATTCGTGGATAATAGGAATGTCAATGAAAACAAAGTCAAAGTCTAAGACAAGGAACCGAAATCAAGATCTAAATACAAAGAATGATATTCAATAATTTCATGAATGAGCGGATAAAAAGAAATGAAAAATTTTATTGTTCAAAGATGCAAACTAAAATGAAACTAGATAAACACTTTTGTTTTGGTAGCTCGATTTTTTTGATGACATCGATGTTATCGAGATGGCAACGAAACGTTGTCTTGTTGGGTTAACAGCATTTTTTCTAAATTGTTTACCAAAACGTTACGCGCATCAAGAATCTTAAAACTAAGACTTTTAAGGATGGCATCCGAGAACGAGCTTTTAGAAACAGTCTTACAAGTTTTGCCTCAAAGAACAAACAAGCTTCCAAAAAAACCTTTAAATCAACATTTCAGTACATTTAGTTTTACATGAAAAATTAATCTACGCTTAAGACTTGGGGTTGCAACAAAAAAGATTTTTGATAAAAAAGAAAAAAAATATAAAAAAAATTTACGGTTTTCGTGCGTAAAAAAATCGTAACACATACATTTAAGTTTCGCCTTTTCTTGTGGAAGGCTTCATCAGATTCCCCTTTTAGTACACGAACAATAGTTTTTCATTCTTTTATTGCTTATGCTAATTTATCATTCTGATGAAGTCTTCCACAAGAGAAGGCAAAACTTTAATGCATGTTTAATAAATGTTCATGCGTGAAAACCGTTAAAGAACTGTTTTAAAGGTTTTATCTATTTTATCCTGTTTATCCACGCGAAAGCCTAAAGATTAGTACAAAAGTTCTTTATTCGAAACCACTGACTTTTGACTATATGCAATTGATGACGTTGTTAGCAACCAAGATTAAAGTTTTGGCTAAAGAGATGATGGAAAAATCAACTAACATACGCTCACCTCGCGTAGCGACAACTCGTGTACTTAACCAACTCGTAACACCAAGAACCAATGCAGCAGAAAGGAAAACTACTGTAGGGATGTCTCTTCTATCCTCCATTTTTAGGAAGCAGCTACCAATTTAAGTTTGACGTGTGCAGCTGCTATATCTGAATAGAAACATAGCAGGAATTGTTAGGTAAAGATAATTTGCTTTACTCCGTTTCTGTTTTTGAATAATTGATATTGTTGTCCTTCAATGTCACAGATTAGTAAATCTATTCTATAATTATAAGCGAGACACGTAATCAGCCATGCCGCAAAATCGATTTTCCTTTGCCAGGGGCTTTAATCCTGTCAGTTCCAATTGTATTGGTTAATTCTCCCAAGAAAACTACAGCCCGAACTTTTCAATGAACACGTTTGGGAAACTTTAACGTTTCATCTTGAGTGAAATCGTCTTCATTTGATCGATTCTCATTTTCTCAGTACCAACTTACTTATGTGTTTTGTATAAAGTTTTATGAGAACAAGATAAGTGTTGATAAATAAGTAAGCTTCACTTACTATTCATAATCTAACTTATGCACTCCGTTAAAGAAAAACATTATTCATTGTATAGGTACTGCTGAAATACCAGGATTTTTCCTTTTACTAAAAATCGTATCTTGATCGCGCGCAGCGAAGATACTGTTTTCATCTTTCATGTTTAAGGATAATGGTGTTGTCCTAGTTACAAACATGTTAAGTCAATTACAAGGGAGCTTCCTACTACTAAGACACGCGGCCAGTTGTGTTTTGTGTAGAAATTTCGTCAGTTTGTTTGGCTCTCTCGTCCCCAGCCATGTAACATCATTTTTTTTTATAATTTGCATTACTAGTTGACAAGTTGCTGGTGCCTTCATCTGATCTTCTTTTCTACCAGCTGTGTTGTCATCATGATTTATAAACCAACATCAAAAAGCGCTAAAAAACTAAACCTTGCCATTTTGATTAAATAATTAAAGAACAAATCAAAACACAGGAAGTAGTGATCATTTATTGATAATGTTTTGAAACATCGAAGACGCATATCGTATTTACAAAAATTTTAGAAATGCTTTCAAGCTCAGTACTAGCACACCATTTATATAGTCAGACGCTCTGTTTAAATGATTGTTCGATCTAACTAGCTCTCCCCCTATTACTGCGCCAAGGACATAAGCATAAACATCTTTGCAAAGAGTAATAATTGTTAGCTATGTTCCGTTGCAATCGCGGTATGAAATTATCTGGCCGAAAAAAAGCTTAGAAACTACTACAAATGTAACCCAAAACACTGCTTTTGTTGAAAACTTACATTTATGTTATTTGTTATAAGAAAAATTGTCGAGTTTTTCTTAACTACATTTGCTACGTGGTTTTTTAACGCAGTAAAAATGCATATGAAGGAAAAATTTTATAATTGTGAAATTTCAAGTAAAAGCATTAAATTCAGTTAATTCTGTTTTTACTTAATTTCAACACAAGAAGCTAAGCTACAAATCGGCAACAACACGAATATTAATAGAACCGCATCACGTGATTTCAATCTTAGTTCTTCATTTGTTAAGGATTTCCAGTTTTCCGCTCAACTGACAAACATTTCTTTCAACAATCTCGTGCCAGGGAAAAACCGTAGAAACGAGCTGGCTGAAACGAAGCTCTCAAGTACGAAGACTTTGAATGTCTTTTTTCCCACGTTTTTTTCATCTTTTTGCTCAGTTTTGAGTGTCTTCGTACATGTTTTTGCTTTTGAGAGCACTAGAGGGTTCTCACATGTATGAAGACACTCAATTGAGCAAAAAGATCAAAAAGACATTGGGAAAAAAGGCAACCCGGAAGTAACCAATGCAAGTCATAAAAAATCTACGTTAGCTAGATTCAACAATTTGTTTCGGTTCCATTGAATTTTGTAAAAAATATAGAACAATTCAAGAGGAGCCATTTACTAAGGCCCCGTCCACACGTATCCGTTTCCAAACGAAAAGGGAGACTTTTTGCTTCGTTTTCAAAAAGATTTGCGTCCACACGTACTACACGTATCGTTTTTGCCCGTCCACACGACAACGCGTATCCGTTTTTTAAACACTTAACACCTTTCTGAAGTAGATGTATGATGTCTGATATGAATCAGTAAGACCTCAGAGCCTGTTGTCTCTGGAGTTTAGGCACACATAAGCCTGGTTTCCAAGTGAATGGGAAGTTTGCAACAACAACATTTTAAAATACTTTTACTTGTGGTCTAGGTTGAATAAATCAGGAAACCGGACCTGAAAAAGTGTACAGTTGACAACAAAGCAACATAAATAAAAATCTATCTTTATACCTAAGTCACTCCTGGCCCAAAATTGCCGAGTGCTGAAAATGGACTAAATATAGAAATCATCCCGATCAAGACAGAAGCCACGTGATAGTGTCTGTCCGCCATTTTGGATACTCACGGTTGAGTATTCAAACCGCTTCACTCTGGTGAGCGTTTTCAAATGGCTCCGTTTTCGGTGATCGTTTTCACCGTTGTCGTGTGGTATGCCGTACCCGAAACAAAAAGTCTTCGCTTTCGTTTAAAAACGGACACGTGTGGACGGAGCCTAAGTGAGCACAGTAACTGAACAACGAAAAGAAAGTAATGACTGATGTTTTAAGTTTTACTCAAGTTATAAACTAAGGGAAGTAATTGCTTTGTACAGCGCACTCCAGGAAGCTGCTAATGTGTCAACATATGAGCTGGACCATTTTTGCCAGCCACGAAATTTTCCCGCCTTATCACCATAGTTACATGTAAATATGCCAAAATAAAGCTGCTTAGTTTCAAGCTACTTTTGTTTTGATATGCAAAGTTTAGTTACCAAAGACTATGCGTTCTTAAAAGCCTCCAAAGTGATTGAAAATCTTTGGCGGTTAGATTTTGACTGCTTTGTGTGGCTTTTTACACACATATCATTCTTCTTTATTTTGTAATGGGGCACTTGTAGTACGAAAGTAAGCCTCGCCAATTATGCGGCAAGCCCTTGACACTAGTTTGGCGGGCCATCGTTGATATTTGTTAATGTCTTGGCTGAATGATTACCTTTTATATTAAAGGTTTTTTCTCGAAACCTATTTGCCAATTGAGTTAGAATTTAACCTTTATTTTTCTAAAGCACTTGTTTTAACAACCGATTTTAAATATTTAGAGTAAGTTATACTTTTGTGACGAAAAACAGAGCGTTAACTGATGCCGATTAGAGTTGCTTCATGGTACACAAGAACGGTTTTAAAGATGTTAAATAGCTTTTCTGCATTTGCTACATTAAAAAATCAGAACTGCTGCTGAATTTTCTAATTTCTATCCAAAGGCATGCTTCAAGACCTTAATATAGAAGAGCAGTGTTCTGTGTATGTCCTACATGTAACTAAAAGGAGCACTGATTTCTTCTTTAGTTCGTGACACTCATTTCTCCATTGTCGTTTACCAAGTTATGGGAAATAGCAAAAACCGCTGACCAGCCCAATCACGTACATGCCTCCATTATAGACCAGCCCATGCTCCCTATAATTCGTAAAACTCACTGGATTATCTATGTCGATGAGGGAAATTGAAAAGAGTCACGGCTTTTGGCGCACAAAGTTAAGTTTTATACCACATGTTACATCGTCCCATCTGGAGTGGTAAAGTTTGACACAGTCTTCCAAATCGTTCAAGCCGTTTGGCTGGCTAGTCGCCCACTCTACAAATGAAACCGCTGTTCCGTTAGACCAAGTGAATGTTCCTTCAGTATCGACGTCATTAAGCCCAATCCATGTTCCTTTATAGTAGCTTCCACTTTGATAAGCTGGAAGCAAATTTAAAAAGAATTTCACCATAACATACCACTTTTGTCTTATGACTATAATTGTTTGTACACGTCGGTATTATTTTAGTTTCTGAAGCGCCTATTAAACCCTAAAAGCTAAATGAATGTAGTTCGATTAATTCTGGACTACAGCTGCTTATAGACATTCACTGCAGCTATGCTCGTATCGAACTCTTTAGAATATTCGTTCCTTTCAGTCAAGGAAAACACGGTTTGGATCAGAGGTGCTTAATTTAAGTAATCAATGTACAAGTAAATAGTGGTTGATATTTGCCGAGGATTTTTTTTGTAACTTAAATTTTTAACATTTTGACGTTTTCATAAACGTTTATAGAAAATTTTTAAGGCATCTGCTTCACCTAGTTGATTGGTAGCTAAAAAATTTTATCTCGCGGCTAAGTGGCTCATAAGGCCGGTCCAGGGAACGATCTTATCTCCGTTTGTGTAGTGCTAAGCGGATGAGTCTTTGTCTCCTCCTGGACAGGACACTAATCTATCGCAGGTTAGCCCCCAGCAGAACTGGTACTCATTTATACAGCTGAGTTGACTGGAACAAGCTGGGTAAAGTGTCTGGCTCAAGGACACACTTAACAAAATGGTCTGACCGGCGCTCGAACTCGCAACACTAGGATTATGAGTCGAGCACGCTAACAGCTCGGCCAGTGCACCGCTGACAAGTTTATTGGTAGGGGCTGTTAAATCTTGATAGAATATGTCCAGATCTTCCAGAGAATATTTACAAATTATTCTTTGCCGAAACGTAATATACAATGCGGTAAAAATATCCTTCGCTGAAGTCTGTACTGCTGTGTTCCGTTTGCTTTTTAGGTTCAGTTTCTGTTTCTGTTAAAATTAAATAACATAGCATAAAGTAAGAAATTTAAACGTTTCTTTAGTTTCAAGGTACCAAAAATGTCTGAGTTCATTTTACTTACCAGCGGGGGGTAGGGGTACTCCCTCTGTTGGGATGGTAGGCATGACCGTCGTATTTTTTACGGCTTTGAGTAGTCAGTCGGGTATTTTAGGGACAGTCCCTCGTTTTAGCAAACGTGCATAAATTCAAAAGACAAAGGTCCTCTGGCAAACGTCGTATTACGCGCGCACCTTTATTTTATGCATTTCATAGCTATCTTGTAAGAATTTCACGCTCTATATGGGATTTCTTAGGGTAGTGTTTAGATATTTTTAGAGTGGAAAATTTTTATGCCTGGGTAATTTTTAGAATATTTTTGGGACTTTTCCAACGATCATCACTATCCTTAGTTACCAGCTAATCATAGGACTGAAAATTGTCAATAAAACAATTGCAAATTTTAAAAAGTGATACCAATAAGCATTTTCAAAGCTTCAATAGTGATTGTCTCCTAAGTAGTAGTTTCATTGCGGAATGTCTTTTAAATTGAGATGATGGTGGTAGTCGGGGACAGATGGGGCGGAATATAGTTTTCTTATGAGTTATGCGTTAAGGTTCTGGAAGGAATTAGCTATCTTAAACACGCAAACACTTATTCTCCTCAGTGGAACACTAGATCACTTTAATTTTCGAATGACAGTGACGTCTATAGTCCCCAAAATAATACAAGAGAGTTCTTACCCAACGACAACGAAGCTTGCTAAATTTTCAATGAAAAGAAATCAATGTTTTCTATCTAATAATGACTGAGACTGTTTAAAGGATCTGTGGTTTCTACGGCGGCGCATGCGCAGTGGCCGAGCGGTTAGCGTACTCGACTCGTAACCCTTGGGTTCAAGCCCCCGCCAGATCACTGTGTTATGTCCTTAAGCAAGGCACTTTACCCGACTGGTACTTTCAACTCAGCTGCATAAAAGAGTACCACAATCATCTGCTGGGAGCTAACCGGCAATGGGTTTATGAGGGGGGAATGTTAAGACTCTCATCCTGTTAGCACTTCGGACATCGGATAAAAGCGCCGGTCTAATGATCCACTTAGGCTCGAGGAAGGATTTAGCTTTAGTTACAGGCAACTAACAACTAAAGCATTTGATAAGTTTCTTGAATTCAAGATTATATTCCTGCGATAATTTATGAAAACAGTTAAAACAAGGATCTTGCCTCGCATGAGACCTGCGTCCCAATCGCACACGCCTTTTTGATCATGAGTCCGTGTATTTAGTGTTGTCATTGATGTGGTGCTGAAATTAGCATGTGTGTGTGTGTGTATAAACTATACCCAATAAAGCTGTTAAAAACTCACAGTATATAGCTCGTATCTCATCTTGTAAGAGAGCCTTTCTAATAACTGCCAAATCCTTAATGTTTCCCCGGAAATAAGTAGCGTCGTCTCTATTGAAGCCAATGTCGTAAACAGTGTGATCGACTGTTTGTTATGTAGATTATGTCTTTGGTTTCCAATTCTGAGGCCTTGGTACCCTTGAGTATGCTGTTTACATGACCAGCGGCTATCTTTGTGGTTTTACTCCAGGTAAGGGCAACATGAAACCATGTTCGGTGTGGAATGCTGAGCAACAATTAAGGTACGCGATCAAGTCATAATTTAAAGTACCAATGACATAAAATATTTCGTTACGTTAGCGATCAGACCTTGCTAAATGAAGAACAAAGTTAAAAAAAAATTGCCAACATCTTTTATGGTTCTCGAGGTGTTAACATTAAATGTTTACAACTGACGACGTGGATCAGTTGTTGTACCGGCAAATTTTCACTTTTAAAAATCTGCTGCCAACCATATCCTTTGGATGAATATGTGTATCTCGAGGTTGTTTCAGAATAGTTACTAATTTTCGTCCAAAGGTTAAGTATTTGCAGCAGACTTAAAAAATTTAACCCTAAAATCGGCCAAAAACTAAGATTACCCTGCCTCGGTCCGATAAAACAATATTCTTGTGAAAAAAAGAGTGATTTGTCATATTTCTATGAAAAACAAAACTGTAATGATACTTACCCTGTTTTAAATACTGCATCAGTTATGAAACCCCATTGGACTCCGCCTTGTCGTAGAAAAAGAGCAATACTATCCCCTACAACGCTGTTTAGGCCCACAAAGAACGTACGCGAAAGAACTTACCCCAATCCGATAAGATGTAGCTGTGTTGCGATTGCTTCTTCATCCGAATCCAAAAGGTAAACGTCATTTCTGGTTGAAGATCGAAAGCCGGTATTGTAGCATAGGATGAGCCGCGCAATTGCAGAGATTTGTGTACGTCTACAGTTTGATAAGCAGCGTTAACCAATCTGAAAGGAGAAGAAATGTGTTTCAAGCTATGATCGAAAGGAAGTTGAATCTGTTGAATCTGAGTTTAAGAAGTTTGTTTCTTAGTGAAAGAGATCCTCGACATGACAACATTTTTTCTTGGTGTCAAATAAAACTTTTGTCAAGTTTATGAGTTTATGTCCATATAAGCAGCTCAAATTTGGTAATTCCATGGTTATCACTAACCCTAAGCAATTAGTGTTGATTATTTTCACATGGGTTAAAAAATCCCGGGCTCCGCCATTTTCAAATGTAACGTGTTACAGTTGCAAAGCCAGCTAGGCCCCATTTGTTCACTGCGCTATCGTATTTATCGAGAGTGGACAAAGGCATCGCAACCGTAACTGGGTTATTTTGTTTGCAATAATCCACTTTGCGGTTCCTGAAAGCTAACCTAGCGAAGACCTAGAAACCGAGGCGAGGTTGTTCGGGCACAATTAGAGAAGTGGAAATGATAAACTGAAGAAAGAAACCTCTTAACATGTTTAGTATTTCCACTACTCTAACTATTCCAGAACAACCGTCCCCTCGATTTCATGTAAAAGCTTGGTGTAATACCTTTTAAGAACCATAAAATCCTTGATTCTGTTCGTTCGTGATCATGAATACCGTTAATTTTTGAATGTGGAAAAGCTCACAAATTTTACAATCTAGAGTTGGACTTTAAAGATTTTGCAGAAATTTAATGGTCATAGTTATTTGGAGAACCTGAAAGAGAGAAAAATACTGTCGTCAACGAGCTGAATTTTGTGCACAAAACACATTTTTTAGTCTACACACAGCAGCTTAATCTTCATATTTATAAAAAAAAACACCGTCTACGAAGCAGCGCCGATGATGCTGTTCTGTGACGTATTTTATCCGTACAAAATGAAAGGACGCGTGATGATTAGTCAATTTTTTAATTGTTGAATTGATGATTAGTCAATTTTTTAATTGCTGAATTGATGATTAGTCAATTTTTTAATTGTAGAAGTCGACATTGGTTGCTGCATCAAAACAACTATTGTTAAACTGAATACTTAAAAAGTCCCAATCAAGCTTTTTTTTTTTTTTTACTTTTTGGATTAAAACTGTTGTTATCTGTGAACTCAAAATTCAAATAACCAAAAAAATTTTCCATGTCTAGGTTTGCTTTTTAATCACAAAAAGATCGGAATGTGAATTTTGACCGAGCAGTCCAGGGACTGGTAACCTGTGACGAGGCAGCAGTGAGCTATATGTTTTTTTGTTTAAAAATATTAATTTTTGTTAGAAAATGTCATGGAATATTTATTTCAAACATTTTCAGTTGAATAACTTATTGATCAAAGTTATAACATTGTAACTATTGTAGCCAGAATTGAATTTTTTGAGGTGAAAAAGATTGTCTCTGCTTCATGCCTCCGGCTACGTCATATGTCTCCTGCTACGTCATCATTGCACGCTTCAAGTCTAAAAAATATAACAGGAACGGCGAGAAAAGGTTGTATTTTCGAAAATTACTTCAATTAATGGGTTCTATTTTTCAAGTTGAACTTAAAAAAATAAGCTTGATAAGGACTTTAACGTATAGAATTTCAGCTACGGCGCTCATTAAGTTGTTGTGGCGTCGAAGCTTTTCGAGACTATCTTTCTTTCAAAATTGAAAATCATTTCGGACTCAAGTTCAGGCAGCGAACGCTTCGGACAGTTGTTTTCGATTTATTATCTGCATTCTTTTGTGAAAAGCCTTCTCTCCGCCGTGTAACTTTTAGCTTTCGATCTGTCGGCCTTTTTTAACTTAACCCTGTTCAGACTGGGGGAAGGAAACAAACGTCTTTATGACGTCATTTGGCCCAAAAAACATTATTTTGTGATAAAAAAAAATAAACGAGCTTTTGATTGTGTGAACGTTGCCAAAAAATCATTGCAATATCTTAAACGGTTCCTGAGTTGCAGCTGCAGGTTGTTTCTTCCTTCCCCATCCCCCCCTCCCACACCCTTCCCCCCAGTCTGAAGAACCCTCGACAAGCCCAGTCTGAATAGGGTTAAAGCTTTGTTTACACAAGTCGGACACCTGTGATTCCGGGCCTGTAGTCAATTGAATGTTCGACTTGAAACGACAAATTCCCAGTCTGCGTTTGCGAATAGCTTTCTTATCCGTCGCAATTAGCAAAATCGACTTTCACACCAAGACCTGTGCCGTCGAGCGATTAAACAAAAGCCACTGGCTTGGGAGAATGGGCAATCACTCCCAGCGTAACGACGACAAATATAAAGTTAGTTTAGTTTAGTTTTTAGCAAACGACTATAGTTTTAATATTATAGCAAGATCTGCCAATCAAAATTGGAATCTACAGCTGGCCATTATTGTAAAGAAAAAATGCCGAACACAGAGAGCTTTGTATAGGGTGTCTCAAAATACCACAGTATACATGCATAATTACAAAACACAGATATTTTCTCTGACTCGCAGACGCTAGTACTAGCCGCTAGATTGGCCGAGGGGAGAGAGACGTCTGCATGCAGGCTAATTTTCATTTTGCAGTGTAAAATACGCTCTCGTTTAAGTGCATTTGTTGTGAAAATTATATTTCTTCAGGATAGTTCCTGCTAAATGAGGAATAGTGGTAAAGAAAATGTTGTCAATAACTTTTAAATTTCTTAAAATATTAAAGTCATAAACTAATGACGTCAAGAAAACGGCGAATGTTAGACATAAAGTTTCAGAATTAATGTCCAGTAATAGTTTTATTTTATTTATTTATCTGATGAGGTCAAGATTTGCACGTTTTTTTCAAAATCTGCTGACAGCCCATAGCCTTTGAAAGTCATTTAAGCCAAAGTTGGGCCGCTAATGTTTCGAGGTAGATACAAATCTGTTCAAGTATGGTTTTCCAGAGGTTATGGATTGGCGGCAGGTTTCAAATTTGTCGGGACCATTTGTGACGTCATCAGTTGAAGACTTTTTAAAAATGTTTCAAAACATTACCACGAACACTAGTATCTTAAAATGTCTTGATATAAAGATATCTCAATAAACCATAAAAGATATTGACAAAACTTTTGACTTTTGCTATTCCTCAATTAGAGAAAGAGAAAAAGAGAGCTGTAAAGATGTTTAAAGGTTACATACGTCACGTCTTGGTCTGTTCCGTCCAGTTTCCAATGTCCAATGAGGTCAGTTGAAGACACTGCAGAGTTAAAGACAGCAATCAAATTCTTCAATTTACAATCAGAATGAAAAATTGTATGAACTGCTTTCACGGAGTGCGAATCTAAGAACCCGGCAGAAACTTTTAACTCAGAAACACTACTTTTTTTAACTGACTTACATATACACTTATGTTTTACCACATTCAAAGCACACTTACGTTTTAGCATGGACAACAACGCCCCCTAAAATACACGGAAAGAAAATAGTATAACTAATTGGTTCAAGGTTCATGACTCAAGGAATTATGGACAAGTAGTCAATATACAGGAATCGAAGTTCCCTTCAAGACCTCCCACCATGGGCATACGGCTTGACGTCCTCACCAAAAAGACACAAAGGCCTCACTGTTTTCAGAAACAAATTCCTTTATTTTAAGTTTCTCAATGGGGTACGTAAGAAAAAAACCAAAACGAAATTAAACAGGAAAAATGTTGGTTGTAGTTGCTGCATGCTCAAGCCTATACTACCTTGTTGGTAATTTCATACTGGGGTTGAATAATCAAATTTAGAGTGTTGAAATAGATTTTAATTTGAAAATATATACTTACTATGAAAGGTTATTTCTTCCAGGGTAAGTCCTTTGCCAAAAAAAGTTAAATCCTTGATATGTCCTTGGGCTTTACGGTCTAAGTATCTGTTATACCCTATGTCGTATACCACGTGATCATTGGTCATGTAGGCCCAGCTATCTGCAAAACTTGAATAAACCTCGGTACCCTTGAGTACGCCGTTCACGTAGCCAGCGGCTGTTTTCGTGCTGTTGTCCCATGTCACCGCAAGATAGAACCAAGTGTGCTCGAGCTCTGAAATTGTTTAAAGTGTAATCATATAAAGGGGTTTTCCATTTTCTTTTGCCATAATAATTCCGACACCATTCTTTAACTGAACATATGTAAATTCGTTGACTGGGACATAACTAGTTTAGATTATTCATGATTTCAACAGTGCTATAAGTTTTTTTGACGATCACAAAGCTTTCGGGCTCCATCCAGAAGAGTCATTTGTCAATGACAACTTGTTAGATTGATTGTTGGTTCAACAGCGCCTCTTTGATTTTTTAACCTTGAATGTATGATAGTTTTTAATTTCTCCAATTGCTCATGCAACACTAGTTCAGACTAGTATATCAACAGTTCCATCCAATCGGACGTTTGCGAACAGCGAAGTAACGTTATCAATTCTTGACCTTTGAATGTCATTTAAGCCAAAGTAGGGCTGCTGATGTTTCTTGAGGTAGATACATCATCTGTCCAAGTTTGATTCAAATTCATCCAAAGGTTATGGATTGGCGGCAGATTTAAAAAGTACAAATTTGCCGAACCACTCATGGCTTCATCAGTTGAAGACTTCCATGTAAATACCTCAAGAACCATAAAAATTAAGAATATATCAATAGTTTCATCCATTCGGACGTTTGCAAAGAATATCAATAGTTTCATCTAATCGGACGTTTGCGAACAGTGAAGATACGTTATCAATTCTTAGCCTTTGAATGCCATTTAAGCCAAAGTAGGACTGCTGATGTTTCTTGAGGTAGATACATCATGTGTCCAATGCAAGTTTGGTTCAAATTCATCCAGAAGTTGTGAATTGTCGGCAAATTTAAAAAATGCAAAACTCATGACTTCATCAGTTGAAGACTTTAATGTTTTAAAATATCTCAAGAACCATAAAAATAAAGAATATCAATAGTTCCATCCAATCGGACGTTTGCGAACAGCGAAGATACATTATTAATTCTTAACCTTTGAATGTCATTTAAGCCAAAGTAGGGCTGCTGATGTTTCTTGAGGTAGATACATCATCTGTCCAATTTTGGTTCAAATTCATCCAGAAGTTATGGATTGGCGACAGATTAAAAAAAGTGCAAATTTGCCGGAACCACTCATGACTTCATCAGTTGAAGACTTTAATGTTAATATCTTAAGAACCATAAAAATTAAGAAAATCAATAATTTCATCCATTCGGACGTTTACAAACAGCGAAGATACGTTATAACTAGCAAAGGTGCAGCCTGCTCCAATGTTGACAATTGAAGATTCCAAATAAAGATGGCGGCTGTACATTTTACTCGTTAATATCTTGCGGACCAAACACCGCTAAACTAGGATCAGGTGGATCTACAGTTCGTGAAACTCTTTCATATACTATAAAAACACTGTGTATGTCGAATCTAAGACTTAATGTTCAAATTCATCCAGTTATGAATTGGCGGCAGATTTAAAAAGTGCAAATTTGCCGGAACCACTCGTGACTGCATCAGTTGAAGACTTTAAATGTTAAATATCTCAAGAAGCATAAAAACTAAGAATATCTATATTTGCATCAGGTGGATCTACAGCTGGTGAAACTCTTTCATATACTATAAAAACACTGTGTATGTCGAATCTAAGGCTTAATATTCAAATTCATCCAGAAGTTATGGATTGGCGGCAGATTTAAAAAGTGCAAGTTTGCCGGAACCACTCGTGACTGTATCAGTTGAAGACTTTAAATGTTAAATATCTCAAGAACCATAAAAATTAAGAATATCAATAGTTTCATCAGGTGGATCTACAGTTGGTAAAACTCTTTCTTATACTATAAAAACACTGTGTATGACGAATCTAAGGCTTAATGTTTCTCTCTTTAGTTTTTATCGGAAACTCTAGAAATTTATGCGCAAGGAATTGTGGGTCGCCATTTTTTTTCGGAATGATCAAATCTAGAGTGTCGTTGATTTGAAAATTTCTTTAATCATGTCAGTACTCATTTATATAGAAAGAGGTTTGAGTTTCTCGTTAAAGTTTATACATCAAAGTCATGGAGCTTAGTCTATTAGAATAGTTTTGGAAAAAGAATGAAAGTGTCGTTTATTTCAATAAAATAACTCTTTTGGTTGTTGAGATAATTCAATTAATAGTTTCTCAAATATGAAAATCAACCAAAGTTGAGACGTCATAGTCGGGATTCTAATAGAATAAGTTATAAAACAACTGTCAAATTTACATAACATGTTTTTGTTGGTTTATAACGCACAGTTTCAGGAAAATTGATCTGGTATTCTAAAAAAATATCATTATTATTTTGAAATTAATCTCGCTTGATTCCAGACTTTGACGTCATAACTTCTAACACCTTAGGAACCAAAAAAGTTTTTTTAAAGAGATAAACGAAATTATTTTTCTTTAAAAAAAAAAAAAACTTGATAACAAACTAAGTTTAATGATTCCGTTCTTTAACTATTAGCAAGTGTAAAGTTTTAAGCTGTAGAAAAGAGAATGGGGCGGGTTTGGTGACTAACCTTATGAGTCTCGGGTAGCCCTTGGCCATGCAGATGTGCGAAACGAGATTCTTGAGCCTCGGGTTTTTCGTATACCATTTTTGGATTTTATGACGAAGGCGCCTTATCAACTAGTTAATATTGCTGAATAAACCTCGGCGTGTTATGTTATGTGAATTTGGAAAAGTAAGAAAATATTTCTTTAGATAATAAAATTAAGATAGCACCAAATATTACCTCTTTTTTGTACATTACTTAAATCATTCTTATTATCTTAAAAGAACGTAAGTACTGTGTTCTCCTTTTTCCACTTCTGCACACTTTCGCTTACGCCAAGTGCTGGCTTTTCACGTTTGGCTTTCGGCTTTCGCTTTTCGCTGTTATTGCTTTTTTAGTCAAAAAAGACAATTCTGAATCGAACTCATTCTGCCTATCAGTTGTGGTTTCCTTGTAATTTAGTATATTGTATCTATTTAAGGTGAGCCACTTCAATAAGTAACCGGTCTCCTTTGGGTCTCCTGCCTCCTCCTAGTTATAGATCAGAATTTTTTAACATATGGTATGAAATTCAGTCAAAAAGGCAAAGTGGTGCATTTATATTGCGCTTTTTCCAAATGAATGTTCAAAGGCGCTTTACAATGATCAATTTACCCCCAGCGGACCGGAAGCGGCGCCTCAGGCAGCCGCTTCAAAGCGGTCAATGTATGCTGGTACTCATTTACCGACCCCGGATGGATGGAAAGCTATATCAATGAGGAACTTACCCAAGTGGAAACTGTGCCATTGATAAGCCTTTCTTTTTCTTGTTCCGCAAACGAAACTCGAAACAATCTTGATTTATGCCAAAACAAATTTTGCAGGATAGCTCCAGTCGAAAAGGATATGAAACCTTGACGATGGTAGTATTTCAAGCCTAACCCAAGCTGAAATGGTCAGGTCTGGTGTTAAATTAAACGCCAGTACGGTACTGTAGGTCAAACCATTCAAATAGAGAGCCTTACGTCCATCAATAGTTTGATAAGTGGAGTTGTGCAATCTAAAAAAATAGGAAGCCAAAAACAAAAAAAAAGTATCTGGTTAGTTTTAAGGAAGAGGTTTTGACGTTCCTTTAAGTATTCAATACATGTATTTAAAAAAAATATGAGACTAACGGCCCGTTCACGCCGGACCTTAACCATAGTTAAAATGCGTTTAGTTAAGGTTACAAAACACGTTTGAAAGCTTTAATTTTCTGTTTTTTGTTGGCTTCCACTTCTGAATTCTACCATAAAAGTGCTATCTTTTGGCGAAAACCGCATCCCAATAACTTTAAAACTAACGGAGATATAAAGGAAAACGTTTTTTCTTCGTTTATTCCTTCGCGGGAAATGTATTTATTTTCGTGTCAACGTTTTCACGGTTGGGTGCGTCTTCGAGGTGTCAGGTGTCTGTTAGCTAATCGCGGCACGGGGTCACGGTATGTGCTTTTATTTACTTTAGGAATCATCCACCGTCACGTATGATATTTTCAACTCACAAACTTGTGTACTAGTTGCAGATATCTCGTAAGTAAATATGTCATTGCGAGGCTCAAAAAAAAAAAAAAACGTAATTCAGATGTGTTTTGTACTCTGAAACGGACAAGACGAAGGGGCAATGTTGAAAAGTTTCAAACTGAAAAAAAAAAGAAATTCTTGCTGCTTCTGACCTTGGCTCTTGGTTCAAATAAGAACAGCAGTGGCTAGAGCTACTTGAAAGAGCGAACGAGGGAGAAAGAACACCAAGTACTTCCAAAAAGAAGATCGAAAGCAGCCGAATTGGGCTAGCCATAGCGGACCATACGAGGTGGCTTTCTGGTTGTCTTTAATCTGTATTCAACGCTATCCTTTAATGAGTTTGCAAATTCAGCTCCATCATACCTGTTGCGAAAATACATGGGAAGCAAAGACAAAGATAATAGAAGTTGATTATAATCATCTTCAAGCCAAAGGTGTTGCAAAATAGACAAATAAAACCTAACCAATCTGAGCCATTTCATAAAGCATTTGCTGTAATAAGTCAGCTGCTGTTGGCTTATAATCTTTCTTGTTTTTTTTTTACCTCATTTCTTGTCTTGTTTCTCGAGCGTTTTCTCTTTCCCATATCAAAAACAATTAAAGCTTTTGTGAAAATGTAGTGTTGAATTGTAAACTTGCTTGTTCTTCATGACTGCAAGCGACAACAGATGGCAAACCACTTTCATCGTCTCCGCTAAAACAAGGCACATGATTGGTTTAAGTTAATTGTATCTCATGTACTCAGGAAATGGGCGGGTTAGGAATGTAGAAACTATCGTATTTGCCGCGAAAACTTTAAATGCTGTTTTCTCAAACAGTAAAAACGGGTTACAGCACCACATTCTAAACAATAATGCTCGGTCTGGTTTCAATCAATCTTTGTGAAACTTTCACAGCTTAGCAGTGACAACCTGACAATCAATAGTGTGTCGGGAAAAATTTAGCATGTTTTTATATCTGGAGTTAGGAGCGGTCTATTAGATCTTTTACACCTAAATGT
>JAOBAT010065439.1:0-23718 GCA_026413305.1 Hydrozoanthus tunicans
CTGAACCAAACTCAATTGAACTCGATACGATCAGTTCACAAAAGAGTGGACCTTTGTAGCCGTGCAGGTTTTCAGGTGAGGACATTTTAAGCGCAGCTACCCATCCCCCCCGCCTTCGTTCCTTACAGGTTTGGTCACAACGGCTGTATGGCTGCGTCTTTTTAAGAACATTTTAAAAGACTTGCAAACTGAAAAAAAAAAAACTGTGTATAACATTCATGAGTTTACTCTTTTCCTTCTAACCGCAGCATCAAATACAAGTCAAAACACTTCTGATGCTAATAAAGAAAAGGATTACTGCGAACCTTACTCGTACAACACAGTTGCTGGCTTTTCAAAAGTGCCGACTGGTCATAGCAGCCAGGGACAAAGTAAGAAAGAAGACCCATACTATCAGGTTTTAGAAGAATCTAAAAACTTCAAAGTGTCTGGGCGAGGTCAAAGTTCACATGCTCTGGAAGGCCTATCCAACACTACACATAAAGTGTCCGAAAATAATCCTTATTACCATGTTTTAGAAAAATAAATGCCGCTTACAACAACAGATAACACATTTCCATTTGAATGAGTATTTTAGGCATCATAATACAGGACAACTTTTCCGTTTCTTTTCCTATTTTTTTGAAGCATCTTTTTATTTTCTCTGTTTTGCTGTTTGAAGGGTACCTACCAAGTTAGGTAAACATTAGAAAACGATTTAACGACCAAAGCAAACAAACTCGCTACGGATCAAGAACTCTAAAAATTTCATAGAA
Organism: Hydrozoanthus tunicans; assembly: GCA_026413305.1. Lineage (NCBI taxonomy): Eukaryota > Metazoa > Cnidaria > Anthozoa > Zoantharia > Hydrozoanthidae > Hydrozoanthus > Hydrozoanthus tunicans. The sequence continues at coordinate 756 of JAOBAT010065439.1, forward strand.
AACAAGTACTTTATTAATTGGAAAATGGCAATTTAAGCAAGTAAGGAAATGTAGGCATTTCGGAGCAGCAATGACAGGCGATCGAGGTTCAAAAAATTTCATAACATCATCAATTTCAGCCCGTTATTGGTGACAAACGCAGTCACCTTTCGCTTTTGCCATTTATGTTGTTGATCGACATTTGAGGTCGGAGAGGAAAACATCCAACAAAAGAAATAGCGCAAGCAGCACAAAAGTTGTATATAGTTAAATTAAAAAGTTGTAAATTTTTCAATAAGTTATTTATTATCAGTATAGAGTAGTATGCATGTATAGAACAAATGGATGGCTCAAAACATTCATTGCTAAGTAGGTGTTTCACTGATTATACACACGTGGTCGTACAGGGCTCAATTGTTTCCACGTATAAAAAACATTTTTATTGTACAACAAAAATAACTTGTTAGAAAATAGAGCACAAACAGGTTGCCAGACTTTTAAACTTAAACTTTAACAGTAGAGACGATTAGAAATTTGCCTTGATGAGTTTGTTGTCCCTTAGAAAGTTACTGGACCAACATTTCAATACTTCAAACTTAATATTGTCTCGAATGATTTCAAATATATTGTTTACTTGCAGTTAGTATAGGACCCGAGTATGCTGTTTATGAAAATTTAAGAAAAAACGCCTGGGTAAGGGTTATTTCCTTATATGGTTATAAAGCGACTCGAGTTTCAATTAACGTTTCATGATACTGTATATAAATTATATGCTTAACATACATATATATACTTTTTAACACATTACATTTAAGAAACACCGTTGCCGGGCCGTGTCCTGTGCACCAAATAATGAATGCTCCGGGTTTTGTATACCAAATAAGTTTATAAGCTGTCTTTCACGATAATTTCGGTTAATTAGATGTGGCATCAGCATCACTTAAGTGTCTTTCAGCTCTGCCAATATTACTTTCACATAACTATATTATACTCTGAGTATGAGTTTGTGTACTATAATCATTTAAGTAAGCTCCCGTTGATAGCGAAAACCAGCCAAAAGGAGAGACAAATACTATACTACACTGAAGTTTTCTTGGTGAAAATTGAAGTTGAAATAATGCTCTTCAATGATGTCATAGTATTTTTTCTCACGCTTGGAGTTTTGGCTCAACTACGGCTTACCGTTCATGCTGAAGCTGGTCGCCATCCAAAGAAAAAGATGTACGAAGACATTTTAATGAACATTGATACATGTCGTACGGCTACTTGTGAAAAGAAAGGGGCTCACTGCGCCTGGTCGTTTAATTGCTGCTGGTGTCGATGTGATCCCACTACACCGAGATACAACCAATTCACAAAGCAGTGCTTCGATATAAAAACAACAAAGAAAGGTAACCTCGATGGTTTAGTAAACTGCTTAAGCTAAGATATAATTGGAGTTGCCTTTTTTTCACTGCCGCTGTTACTTGACCAAGCTCTCTTTTTAAGGGTGATTTTGTAACAAGGTGACAGGTATAGGTGTACTATTATTGGCTAATACAAAAAAAGATGAATATGAATCACAAAGAATGAAAATTGTTTGTAAATCTTACGGTATGTTAAGCCTCCTTAAGTTTTCCGGTGTTGTGCACTTTACAGTATATCCTTGATAGCAATCACGCCAATATTTGTTCTACACGCAAAGTTAGACTAAGTATAGGTTCTTAGCTTTTAAAAACACGCTAGTCAGGGATGAAAATCGTTTATTTTTGTAACAAAAGCTCAAAGTTCAAATACGGCTAATAGACTGTTATTGTGTACTGCTTAATAATCAGTTATTGTCAATCAGTAGTTCACAAAAAAAATACCTTTTTCATTAATACTCCACATGCCTTTGCAGTTGTTTTTAAACTATTATGGGAAAAATAATTATATTATTTAATATGCATTTTTCGAAGTATATAACTTTAACGAGATTTGTAGGGTAAAAGACACCGATCATTTTTTGTTTTTGTTTTTGTATTGGCTGTTCTGTTGTTAAACACGCACGAAGTGGATTAGTCACAAAAACCAAACTATGATGATACTTTTCGAAACCAATAGAATTTGCGTGAGGTTATAACTGTAATGTAAAAATGGGTTACAGCCAATTCAATAAATGCGCGTTGCCTTGTAATTTTATCCGAAGGTTTATGCTCAAGGGTAATAGGTGTTGTAAACAATTGTGAGCGTTAAAAATAATCTGAGCGCGTCTTTAGCTGTTTTTTTAAAGTACGGTAAGCACGGCCGTTGCCAGTAGCTCTACACAATCTGGTTGAAACCATGCAGCAATTCCTGTACACATTTTATGAGATTTAATTAAAGGATTGTTTTCAGACAAGACAGACAATTACGACGATACAAAACGAGATACAGCTTGGCTCTCGGAGTGTTTATTTTTTAGCTGACGAGGGTTTCTCCAGAGCTGAAACATGTGTGAAGGGTTCAGAAGATAAAAAAGACGAGAAAAAAAAGAGTTTTTCTACACTTACCAAGCTATGAGAAATCTACGTCAGCTAGACTATGGAAACTCTCCAAAAAGAAAAACGAAAAAACAAACAAAAACAGAAATCCGATTTTTGTTGTTAACTATTAAACTCGACGAGTTACTGCTTGGTAAGTTGTAAGTTGTAAGTTGTGTTCAGGAAAAAATTAAAATTATAAGAGAATTTAACTTATATCTTCAACAACTGATACATCAAGGTTTGACGAGAAAAAAAAACTGTATGTACACGAGATATATTTTGCAATTGTATTGGTTAGCGATTTTGCTTAAAGCCCCAAAAATTGTTACTAACTTTTTGTCCATTTTCTAAAGTCCTGGGAACTTGTAAAATTACTTTAATTATCCTTAAAGAAACGAAATAAAGAGTGCCAAACTACAATACCATATATTACAGGCTCAAAATAGGGCCATGCCAGGTATTAAAAATATGTAAAATTGCATGGAAACACTCAACGTTTGACAGCACAAACCATATATGGTAATGGTGCCTTCGTACGCCCAACTATTCCTTCTGTTTGGGGGGGTTTCTTTCCTTTCTCTGACACGAAGGTGTACTTTTGGAGCATAGCACTTACGAAGAGGAACAGCTCTATCTTCGCAAGCGATTCCCCTGCACAGACTCTCCTGCCAGCTGAGAAGGGCAGCCAGCTGCTTTGATCAGTGATCAGGTCTCCCTGTGCATCAATGTGACGGTAGGGGTCGAAATCTTCGGGGTTTTCCCAGCACTCGGGATCAAGATGCACAGCTTCCAAGTTTGGTATAACTACTGTATCCTTTGGAACGCGATAGCCACAGAGGGCGGTATCTTTGAGGGTGTAATGCGGCAAAGCGCTTTCGGCGATGTTAGCTAGCCGCTGGGTTTCCATGACGACTGCCTGCAGAAAAGGCAACTTCGAGCGATCGTCAAGACAGGGGCGCCTGTTGCAGCCAACAACTTCATTGAGCTCGTGTTGTATTTTGGTTTGCACCCAAGGATAATTTACAAGATAGAGAATAACCCATCGCAAGGTGTTGCTTGTAGTTTCATACCCTGCAGCGAAAATATCACCGATCGTACTTGTCATATAGTCATCAGCAAATACCGTCTCGTGTCCTGCGCCTTCCACTTCCGCAGCATTTCGAGCTTTTAAAAGTCCTCCTATGATATCCTCAACTGGTTGGCTGGGGTTGAATGCCTTTTCCCCTTCTTTCAGCTGTTTTCCTAGAATTTCCACCAGTTCGGCGCTCATTTTAGTAAATTCCTTGTAAGCCCAAATGGGAACATACTTTGCAAAGCGAAAGAAATCCCAAAATGCAGCACTTTTGTTCAATTCAGTATCTTTAAAGCTCCGTTGGTTTATTTCGAGGAGCTTTTCAAAGTCGGGATGGGAAGAATTGAACCTGTTTCCAAAAGTGATCGCACAGATCACATCGGCAACACAAACAGTTAGAATGTTGCTTGGGTCGAACGGCTTTGAATTCTGATCAGCGATGTACTGAAGAATACGATCTGCCTGCTCATTTACTCTTCCCTCGATAATCGAATTGTCTTTTAAGTAGTTTCTCAACCCTGAAACAAACAACTTGCGATGCACTTTCCAGGCCGGTCCGTAGTTTCCAAGAATAATGTCTTTTCCACCTGTGCGGCGAAAAAAAGTGTGAAGCTTTTGTTCCAAGTTAAAAAAAAAACAACTTTGTGTAAGTTACCTTATTTTCCAGTTTTAGATCAGATTCGTTTGCTAAAATGCCCCAATGCGACAAACTGCGCACTCTTTTCTTAACCATATTGTTTTTCCGGCATGGACTGATTCTTTCTACTTTTCCGACAAGTTTAAGCTAGCAATATTCTTGTAATATTATCCGGCAATTGCAATATTTTGTGTTCTATCAAGACATGAAATGTACTTCTTATCATTAAACATGTGGCTATTGTTAGGCGAAGAGTGCTACAATTGTTTGTTAGTTTTGCTGTTAAGAGAAAGGAATAACATTTAAAACACAGTTAGGTGTATTGCATTTGACTGGTCATCAAATTAAGCACGGCTACTTTTATATTCTTTTCACAATTTCAGCCTCAAGTCTAAAATTTATTCTTTGAATATTCTTAAAATAGGTATTCCCATGCATAAAATATATTCTTACAAAAAAATAGAGTTTAATTTTGACAAACTACAAAACAAGGTTTACTTTACTATTTGTAGCAAAAGGCCATTAACTTTAACCTTAGACCGAAATAACTCATTAGGAAAGAATAGCAATAATTTCAAACCTATAAACAAGTAAGGAGGTGTTAATCAACAAATCTACTACTTAGTCAGTACTTGGTCAATTATCTAAAGTCAAAGAATTGATTATTTAATTTATTATAATCATTACCTTGTGATAATGTTAAAAAGCTATGAAACGGTGGCCTCCCAGCATAGTCTGCAGACCTCTTCACCAGAACTTCCTTTACACTGTCGGCACTAGCAGCAAAAACCACTTTGAAGCTGCCCAACCTCAAGGAAAACACTTTACCATACTGCTGCATTAAACTGAAAGTTTGTCGTATTAATTGATCATTATTTCAGCAAAAATAAGGAAGCATCGCTATCAAGGTAAATGGTTATACAAATACAAAATATTTTAAAAACGTTCTCTGATAAAAGATTTTTAAAAACACAAGCTTTCAGCAACTGATCCTGTTGCTTTCTTCAGGTGAATGGAAGAAAGCAACAGGATCGGTTGCTGAAAGCTTGGGTTTTTAAAAAAAAATTTTATCAGAGAACGTTTTTAAAATATTTCATATTTGTATAACCATTATTTAGCAAGTACATCTCCACAATAAATGCCGTAGCTACAAATAGATAGTGTTCACATAGACACATATTATCATTAATAGTTTGAGTCGCAACCTAAAGATTCAAGGATTTAGCATAATATTTGATCACTAAGAAAGTTCGCCTGTTCTGACAAGAAAATGTACAATACAAAATGTTTATCTAAAGTGTTATACAAGAACAAACTTATAAGAACATTAAGGCTGACTGAAATAGTTCGAAAAAAAAGAACAATATAAGAACAATCTGAGGCTGAAGTTTATATTCAGTTTGCACTCACAGAACTATGTCACAGCATTAATGGGGTTGAATCTTAAACGGTTGGTACAAACATTAAGCGTTGTTCGAAGACTACCACACCCAGTGCTTTGGTACGGCATCATAATAAAAGTTCTGTAGCTAGTGTAAGCGTTGTCCATTTGAAACAATCGCTAAACCCGATTGTTTATTTATGGTTTATAGGCACCCTGCAGGTCAGGTACCCTACAGTACATGTATCACGATATATGGATTGGGCTAACCCCATCGGAGAAAAAAGAAAATTTAAGGACCTTTAAGAACAAAATAAGAACATTTTGAGCCTGAAATGGCCGAAAAAATAAGAACAGTGAGCCTAAGCTAATTTTTACTGGTTCTTAATAAAAAAAGAGAGTATTTGAATGCAATATACAGCATAAAAGTGCGACTATATTACAATGGAAATATTAGAATCATGCAACTTGTTTTGTTCAAAAAGCTTCGAAAAGTTATGAAAAAGAATAAAAATAACTTTTACTTCATTGAAATAACTATTTTTCTGCTGAGTTATTAAGGGCCCCCGAATGGTCCCTCAAAAGTCGGATGTGCTCGCAATTGTATGGCAATAGCAGATACTCGAATGCTCGCGCATATTGTTGATGCGTGCTCGAATAGTATTTCATTTTGTGTTCGAAGGTTCGATTTATCTAAAAAAATGCTTGGTCTCGCATAAAAAAAAAAAAAAATTGTGTTCGCATGCTTGCGATTGCTCGCCATTAGGTCCATTCGGGGGCCCTATATAAAGAATTTTCAAATATGCCAATTACCACAGTTGTGACGTAATGGGATAAATTATATTACAACAGTTATCTCTAAAACAAGTTGTAATATGAGACTTTAGGGCAACACTATTGTTCACTTCTTTGGCAGAACTTACGCACTTGTGATGTGACATGAAATTCTCTTATATTATTTCTCAAGAGAAAGAGTAACAACGAAAATGTGTCAAAATTTGACACAATACTAGTTCAGAAAGAAACACAAGATGTTCACAAGAATGTTTAGTCTTTAGTTGCATAAGCCAACCATAACAAAGCATAGTTAAGGACGCTTGCATAAGAACATTTATTCATTCACAAAAGCTGGAAGATTATTTTGGTCAATAATGTCTTACACATAAATGCTTATTTTCAATTTCAATTTACTTGCTTTGCTTTAAAAGTGATTTGCAAAACACTGTTGTACTTACTGTTGAAGACTTGTAGAAAGATACACCACTTTGAATGACAGACGTTAATCAACTAAGACAGATTCCTGAGAGTTTTTACCACAACTACTATACGATTTCATTTTAGGCTATATCTTATTACCATTTTCATGCAAGCTATAATCTGCTTAACTTTTACGGCGACTAAAGCAACATATCGGGGCCAAGCTATTTGTCTGGTTGCAAGTTAAATGCAATCCCATGAGACATCCTGGAGTAGTTCGTATTATAGTGTCGCTTTGGAATTACCAATGAAAAGAGAAATTGAGAAATCTAGGTGCCGAAGTTCCTAACTGAACTTTTGTAGGAGGTAAAAGAAAACAAACTTGGAGTGGCAGCTAATTAATTCTTGCGACGATTATATCGTGGAGAGAAAATGACAAAACGTTAGTGTTCTCGCAATGTTGTATAAGAAGACAGGAACCAAATTAAAAAAAGGTAATAAAAAAGGTTTCGCCGAATACATGATTTTCTGCAAATCCTTTTTCACTACATGCTTAAAGGTTTGATATTTTAAAAGAATAACACATTTCAAGCTTCAAACTAATTCAGCCTAACCAAACAAGAGTAGCTATTTAGATAAAATCTCTAGCCGAGTTCGTGCAATGCTGCTTGTCAATATTTTAAATACCTTTGAGTTGCCTGACGAATCGTTTTGCCTTTTCCACTATCGAAGCTCAGAAAATTCCCAAAAAACGGAATGCTGTAGATTCTTGGCCCGGGAGGCATTCCTCTGAACTCATACAACTCTATGAAGTAGTGTAACATCAAGAGAAACAGAAACAAAATTATACTGTTTTCTAAAGTCATCAGACACCACAATTCACTTGACAGCGACATGATGAAAATGGAAACATTGCACAATGTTATTGTGCGACGTTAATACAACCTGATTAAGCCCTATCCGCATGCAATCTGATTGGCGGATTAAAACAAAAGTATATTCATTCCTTGTCATTCATAAAGAAATGCCATTTTTTTATTAACTGACGTAAAAAACTTTCCTTACATAATTTAGCAATTATCGGTTGAACGTCTGGTATTTGCACATAATTTCAAATGTTTAACTTGAACACGTGCGCTTTTACTTACTGTTTAAATTCAATATTCTGAACATACGGCCGGCTGAATGCCTTTCTGCTATTTATAGACAAACACTAACAATGATCACCTTTAAAACGCCCGATTACTAATACAACTATGTAAGCTCAGCCAAATCATTCAAACTTTTCTTAAACTATACTTCTAGATTTAACACACGAGAAATGTAAATAGGCGAGAAATTCACCAGATTAATAAAAAACAATAAAATTTATGTCTTTCTCAGAATCAATTAGGAAAAAGCGTTAAAATAATGGAAAATATATAGTACTAGGAGTACAATGGACATTAATAGAACATTATATAGTTGTTCAGTTTCTATTGACTCGCAATGATATTCAACTTTTTTTTCTTTCTTAACTTTACATTGTTTTTAGCAGCTACTACACAGCCGAGAACGACAACGCCGCCGGGGACAAATGCCTCTAGGAAAAACACAACTTTGAACGTTAACGTCACAAGATACAGCGCAGTAACGACCACAAGTTACTCGGTTTCTTCAACTTACAGACCAAAGTCGGACTTCAGTCAAAGCAGTTTCTTTGCAACTTCTGTTGCTTTTAAAACGGAACTTACTGAAAAACAAACCATTAGTCCTCCACCAGGCCATGAAATTAGGGAGTCTAGTGAAGTTGCGGGTCAACAACTGGATACAGCGCTTGTTGCATCCATTGGTTCGTCACTGATCGTGATAATAATTTGTGTGCTTGTTTGTCTCTGGATTTACAAAAGAAAAAGGCGTTTAATATTGAGGTAGGTTCTTTTTTAATATTTCATTACCAGTTTCTGCTTGTTGTAAACTTTTGTTACAACCTTAAAACTTTAAGGTTAAAAAAATTGACCTTTCTTAAAGTTCACCAAGTACTAGTTTGGAAGTAGGATGATATAATTTATTCATTTATCATTGTTTTCATACCATAATTATATATATGTCCCCCGAAAATATTAATAATACATTCCTTGTAGCCTGTTTTTGTAGTGTTTTGGTGAGGTTATTTGTTTTGGTCGCGCAAAAAATTGGGTGGCTGAACGCCGTCGTGGAACTCCTTCCATTTTTTTCCCGCTCTTGCCTATCTTTTCGCGAGGCCAAAAAAGAATTTCAGAAATATTGCCAAAACTCAACGGAAACGCATGCCTTACAGGCAACATTTTTTTACAACTGTCAAGGTTTTCTAAGTGATTAGTTCTTTTTAAGTACGATCGATCAATTTGAAAATGTTTGTTATTACTTATTCATATATAATAGACGGTATTTTCAAAAGCTTTACTTGATTTTCAAGCCACATATAAAAGCTATTGTCAAGATGCATGTCCATTATCATTGCTACCTACAAAAAGCCATAACAAAGGCAGGCTTGAGATGTTGACAAGTTTGTTTTCTAGATCGTTTTATATAGCAAGGCTATATTTCAGTAATCTCGGTTAATAGTTTATTTCGTTCATTTTTCCCGTCACCTACAGGAGAAGGACGCCAGGTTTCTCAAAAGGTAAGAAAACTATTATTGTTTCAAGATTTTTCAAAAGCCTTGAGTGCTGCTGCTGAACAAGTATAATAAAGTACTCATTACCGCAGCTCCGAAGTTTGTGATGTTACCTTCTGAAGTCATGCCGCTCTCTCAAGCAACGCTTTTATGTTGATTATGGGGTGTGGCTCAGAATCTACCCTTTTAGACATGACGCAATCTTGATATAGCATGATAGCTTCCCTTTCATCTTAACTTTGTCTCTTTTCTTTTTCATCATTTCTTCGGAGAATGCCAAAACAAATTTTCTATTGTCCCTGTATAAACACTCATAGCATATTAAATTTATCAGCCAGTTAACAATATGCTTTTGGTATATCCTTAATTCAGTCAACGCTATTCATGACTACAGTCAATGACTGATTCATGATTATGGGATGGTGGTGAGGGATAAACCCATTAGAGATGACTTAATCTTGTTCTATTTATATAGCCTGATAGCCGTACCCATTGCCACCCTACTATGGCGGAATTTTTTTTAAAAAACTGTAACTAAATTTTGAATACCTTGCACATTATTTTATTGTTGTTGTGCAATCATAAACATAAGATAAAACTTCTGAATTATCAGTTAAATAATGTTCATCATACTATTGATATATTCTATATACAGTCAATGTTATTTACGAAAGAGGTCCTGACATGTCGATTAAGATCATTCTTAACGGTGAAGTTGTGCAGGAAGAGACTGATACAACGGAGATTGGAGAAGATGAAAACCATTATCAACCTTTGGTTCAGAACACTATCGTTCGCGATTCATCAGGAATGAAGCCCGTGTATGAAAGATTAGTGAAAAATGAAACAAATTCGGAGAACACAATACCAAGCGATGCCGAATACCAAAATACACAGCACACACCAGAACGCTTCCTGAACATGTACCAAACACCAAGAATCGCATTGATCAAAAACACACAAGTAAGAAAACATCTACTGTAACAAGTATAGACCCTTTTCACACAAAATTCAGCGCATCAGTTTAAGCAGAATTTAAGTCGTAAACATTTCTAAAGAGTAATGCAGAGATGAAGTTTTGAAACGTGATCTTCTGCTCTTATTATTAGAAATGTAAAAGAAAAACATGGACGCGAGGCTGAATGGGATCGATGCCAGTCCACCTTACCCAAATTTCATTGAAAATTATCCAATTTCAAGCATTCATATCTCCGCTAAACTGCGGCCAATCTTTGTGAGACTTTGTAGCTTTAATAATATTAATGTAATGAGATTTATTCTGGACTTGTTTTCCCAAAAACTAAATACATATTCTATGCCAGGCTAGCGCGATAAAGGTTTAACGTTGAATATGAGATGGTATGTATAAATTAGCCAAGAGGTTAAGACCCAAAAACCTATCTATATAAATTTTTGGTGTTTCCCAGACCTATCGATACTTATAATGACAGCTACCTTATATTCAGAACCATATTTCAGCTTTGCAACAATACAGAGTCAGTTTCCTCATTAGGTCAGGTATATGAGCGGATAACCGAGATTGAGTTAGCCAACCAAAATGCTAGAAACGCATGAAACTTGTCATATCCTAAACATTTATAGAAAGTTTGAATAGTTTCGCCCTTGTGGATTTCTCCCTAAATGAATATGTTACTCCTTCTTTGAATAACTTGTATATTATATTTTCAAGCGACTTTTTGTTCTTTTTGCTTGCGGGGCTTTCGATTTGGATCAGAACAGGGCTCTGGAAAGCCGAAATGCGTTTCATAAAAAAGTATTCTGAGAACTGAGCTGAAAAAAAATTAAGAAAAGGAAGTTCTGTTTTTAAAATTTGCATTTATATGATATATTATATTATCACCAATATAAAACTGTGTTTCAGTCTCTTTTGCACCTAGTACAGGCGCAAACTATTACTCAATCAGTATACAAGCGTCTATATACTTGTTTTTAATTTCACTGGCCCTGAAAAAGAACTTATTACAACCCCCGTAAAAAGCCCAATTTTGTTTTCCCTCATTCTTAAACTAAACCAATGTTATGTCACAGAATATCTAATATTTCACCTCAAACTGATTTTTGTTTAACAGAACGGAACAATTGGTGAAAGCAAAACTTCGTTGGCAAGCCACAGCTCTACAAAGGAAAACGGTAAGTTAAACATCTGATTATACAATCTTTTAACCAACCTGTTTTTTAGAGATCTAGAGACTGACCTATCGCTTAAGTTATTTTCCTTTGTAGGATTTGGTGTCAGACCTTGATAAGCTATAGGCTTTAGAATTGTTACAGCCTTTTGGCTGGGGTATAGTATACCATACGGCACGATACAATGCCCGGCGTACTAACTGGATGAAATCTATGATCGAAAATCAATCGAATAAATTGATAACAGTCGATGAAATTCGGATAATTTCTATCCATTGGTTATCATTACAGAAAGCTCCGAACTGTATCATCGATTGGCTTCCATTGCTGTGGAAGTCTTCCCAGGCCCGGATTAAACATCTTCCTTTTCGGAAATTTATCGATGAATATCACAACGTTGGCAGTCATCGATTGGTGATTGGTTAGTCGATATCAATCGATTAATTAGCTTTGATTGATATTGATTAGTTATCGACTTTCATCGATCATCGTGTTCATCGACTTAGTACGCAAGGTACAAAGATATGAGAATCATATCATACCATACATCATATGGAGATCATACTGCATCACAGTATGCATCATACTGTGGTTTATGTAACAAATCATGTTCTTCTTGATATATGCAACGAATACATTTTGTACCTTACATGCATTATACAGTGATAGGTTCAAGTTATCACGTACCATCTGCATCACACCGGCGGTGATGCTTGTAACATACCGCAAAGAAAGATCTTCCGCTTTGCACCGATGTAGCTCCACCATGAAATCAAAGATGGCGGCAACGCATGCGCAGTGCCCTGTGAATGTTAGCTTATCGAGCTGAAAAAGGAAAACACCCAACCTCCAGCAAACGGGCTAAAATGGAAGTCCAAGTCGTTTTGCAAGAATTTCAAGTAAACAAACTTCGGCTTACATTCATGATTTTTGTTTTTTAGATTATGACTATCCGGATAAAATAATGACTAGCACTGGTCAAGAATGGGGATGAAATGAAAAGACCAACACATATCAGTGGAAAGAACATTGTCATGTGTAATCAATAATCAATTTTTAGAATGTGACTAACAGGAGGGAATATCAACTAGCTCACGTCAAGAGATAAGAATGAAAAGGAAAGATCAACATCTTACATTTAAAAGAACGCATTGCTATGTGAAATGAGCCTATAATTAACAAGAAAATAAAGTTAAACCAAAATTCAAGTCCTCTGTTTTCAGCCTACTCAGTTTTTAGTATTCCAGTTTTTCCGGTATTGTTTGTTTGTTTTAAATTTTGCGTAGCTCTCAATGATCGCTTAACCGAAACTGGGTTACATTACATTACATCACATTAAGTTAAGTTAAATTAAATTACATTATATTGCGTTGCACTACATTATAATACACTATATTACATTGTATTACACTACATTACAATACAATACATTAAATTACATGATATTATATTTGCATTACATTACATTTGTGATGCATTACAATACATTTGTATTACATTACATTACATTACATTGCATCACCTTATACTACAAGACAGTTGCACATGTACATTTCGTTATTCTTCTATAATGTGCAAACATGTAAATAAATATCGAAAGTATATATTCAAAGCCAAAGCAAAAAATGTCCGGCCACGTACTGCTTGCCCGACCAATTTTCTTTTTAGGTTCGAAGTTGCAACATTTCTATTGAAACTTTAAACTACTAGAAGTATATAATAATAACTCGGGAACCTCACGGATCCTTAAGGCATTTCTTTATTTTTTATACGAAAGGCATGCAATTATATTTTTATACAAAAGCCCTTATTCAATATATAAGGAAAACTTTTCAAACATGTAAAAAATGTAAAACTTTGAGAAATGCATTAAAGAATTGTTGTTGTTGTTAAAGAGAAAATAGTTTTTTTCTAAGTACTTGTCTTTGGGTTTTAAACTTGTGTCATCTCCATCATGATCAGAACGCAATTTTTATCCACGTTGAACTTTTTTGTCCTCACGTGTTCATATGTTCTATTGTTCAATTAAGAAATATAAGCTGTTGCACTTTTGTGACTGATTAGTATAAATTCAAAATGGCATGTACTTCACTCATCTTTGAATTAGTATTAAATCTGTCTTTTATAATTAAGTACTGAAATTCTAGAAATGCTAATTCGCTAAAGGGGGCTGGTTCAGCAACATTTGTTATTCTAATGACAATACATTTTATGATATTTTCAATTAAAACAAAATGGAATCACATTGACCAGACATTTTGGTATTTTGCCTTATGTTAATCATTTTATATTATGCTAAGCGTGCGTTTCAGTTCATCGATAACATGACAGCGAAGTTGGATTTTATGGTTCATTCATATCCGCCACTTGAAAAAGGGTCACCCGTGAAGTACGTCTGACGACGGACCACCAAGATTGATTTTAAGCAGCGGCGTTTTTTGCAATAAATGCCTGCAGCCAATCACGGTAACCTAGTGACTGAAAACAAGATACATGATACAGTGATTTGGCAAGCCTACTTGTCAGTTAGCAGCTGCAATTTAAGAGTTGGTAATGTTTTGTTAAGCTAAACTTTTGTTGCCCACACAAAGCTCCGGTACTAAAGAACACTTCACAGAATTGATTTGTAGTTTGCTTCTACATGACAAATACCGCCAATAAAAAGTGTAAGTGATTTTCCTCTCAAACCCTACAAAATCCCTTTGATGAAAGCAGCAGGACAGATCCTTTACATAGAAGTGACCCGCGTACGCGCATCGCTTCTCGATCTGAGGCACCAAAGAAACTAATTTCAATGTTTATCTGTTAGCTTCGTCTAATGTATTGTTGCAAATTTTTGAATTCAGCAAACATATCGAATTGGATGAAGTTGAAGATAATTTATACAATAAATTACACACCATAGTCGTTTATGATGTCTTCCACACCTTCCGTTTATATGACGTAGTTTATCAACTATTTGACATCGCGGTAAAACTACAGCGAGCCGTCTAATACCATCTCGAAATAAGAGCTTTTGAAAAGGTGTCTAAGGAAGGTCATGAGTCACCAACGTTTAAAATGTTAACTTAAGGTTCATGCCCTTTTTTTGAAAAGAAAATGGTTTGCATCTTGTCGTGGTACCATTACATGCTAGATAGTGACGAAACATCTAAAAAGTCGGGGAGAGAAGGGAAGAGTAAAACTCGAAATCAAATACGTTAAGACAATTTCGTTCAGCCAGTAAACCCAGTCCTAGTGTCCAAAATTTATACGTGACTCCGGCGTACTGCACTGATTGTAATCCATTTACAGCAACTTCCGTCAAAAAGTATTGCATCTCAAACCTACTCGAAGACAACACCTTTTGTTATTGAAATTTTGGCGCAGTTGTTTCGTATCCTTTGCTGTACAACCACCAGTGCAATCTTGGTACTAATTTTGTCACAATTAAACATGGTATTCGGTAAATTTCTTTTCTACTTATGTTTATAAAGATTCTCACACCAATTAAAACTATCAACATGATTATGTTGTTTTTCTCACTCACTGGACACAATGAAAAACTATCATGTAATTAAGTTAGTTCTATACACGGGTTCTACGTAAGGGTTACAACTAAAACGGTGCATGTCTTGCTTACTTTTATTTATTACTTGTCAAATGCTTCGTCAACTGAAAGGGACGTTGTTTGTCGGCTAAATACTTGAATAGAACTATGATTCTCAGATCTTAGTCTTCTTTGTGTTTGAGGCTGGGTGGTTACTTACGAAATTCCGGATACTCAGAGAAACCGCGCAAGGCTGTTTGTAGGTTTTACATAATTGCTAAAGATTGAGGAGAGAGTATAGAATGACAAGCTGAAGTTATCTTCTAAAGCTCAAAATCTTGTTTGTTTTATTCCTTGCAAACTAAACTAAATTTTACGAGCTTAAGCTGTATTTGATGTCCTGACGAAGTTCGCTAAACTGTTGAAGACATACTGTTAACAGAAGCGAACGCGATTGAAACAATTTCTTAACATTAAAACATGAGCGAAAAAATAGATAGGCGTTGAAATAGTTATGCGTTGACAGAAAATGTACCGGAAGTTTTGCGAAATGTGCTACAAGGCTAGCACAAAGTCAAAGATTAGTTTTTGTCTAAAAAGTCAATTATTTTTCCAAGCGTCTGTTCACACACCGCGCCGGCTTAAACTTGGACAAGACCGAAAAGCAAAAAAAAGGATAAAATTCAAACTGCCAACCTCTAAACGAATTCACGAAGGTAAACAAAGTTCTCATTTGGGTGAACTTTTACACAAGTTATAACAAATCTGCTCTTCCCGGCAGGGCACTCTCGATTTCGGTTTCAAAACAAAAGCAAGGTTGTAGGTTTATAAGACATTTTGTAGGGTACAGAGCCAAGGTAGTTCAGAGAAGCTTTCTACCATTTCCTAGATCAGTATGTAATCTGCCTTGACAAAAGCCGGCGCTTCGGTAATGTCAAATCTTGATACTTTTGTTTGTTCCAAGTTGGTGTGAAGACCAATTTCTTTACAGACACTGTGAGTATGGCGACAGTTCATATTAGCATGATTTTCTTCATCAACATTTTCACCATCATCGTCGACATCATCAACATTATCATCAGCGTCATTATCATAACCTCTTAACCACGCAAGATTACAGTCAAGACCTAATACCTATCCTATTCACTACCAGTGAACTCTGTACGGATCGTTACATTAATTTACTCACTAGGAAAAAAAACAATTTTCCATGTAAGCTGTTAGAGTTCAAAAATTAACTCTAATGTTTCTTGGCCTCTTTTTTTTATCATTTATCAAGCCATAATGACTAGTTTTTATTGGTGTCCCTCGTTTCTCAGGCTCAAACACACCCTCACCCACCTGTATCTTTCTTGCTATTATTTTCGAGATTTTACACAACGTGGTTTATCACAAACTAGTATACAACTAGTTAGTATTTGAATAATCTACAAATATATTGTCAATGCTGGGCACTCGAAAAAACTATAAAGAGCTAATCTAACCGAGTGCCCATTATTATACGATTTCGATAATCTAAGTATTGTGAAAGGAGCTATGGCCTCTCATTGGAGAAAACTAAGTACGTCACAAGCCGTTTACACGACAGAAACAGTTAAATTTGAAAAATAAACAATCGATATAAAATTGTATGGCTGCGTTTTTGACAGATTAAACGTATCTCAGCACTGACGTTGAAATCATACAAACTGAAAACCAATATTTCATCTTTTGAGTTATTAACAAAAAAAACACACATGGATACACACATACTGACTTTATAAGTGTTCTGCTTTTTCAGACTATATAATTATCGTATTATAATCCTGTTTTCATGGCGAACATAAACGTCCGGCCATGGTTTAAATGAATTAAGAAAGGGAAATGAAAAAAAAATACTTGTTACCGTTTGGCTGTTATTTCATCTCCTAAAAATGTTTGATAACATAAAGAGCAATTAAGGAACCGCAAACACTGATTAGGGGCGAGGCAACGTAGATTGGTCCGATTTTTTTCTCTCAGTGCTGTAAGGTCGCTATCTGCCTACATTACAGAGCCTTATGGATAATGAATTAGGCAATTTTAACCCAAAGCTTGCTTAGGAAATCTTTTCCTTAAATATTAACCAAGAGACAATGGCGTGTATTAAGTTTAAACAAATGACAATGTTGGAAAAAAGTTAACTATATAGAATTTTAACTAAATTTTAGTTTGTAAGTTTGTAAGTTGCGTTTGATAACTACAAGGCGTGAATAGACAGCAGGAGAGGCTATTCGATCTTTCGACTTGCGTCGTTTGTCTTTTTAAGTGGTACAAGCAATTTTGACAAACTATAAACAGATATACAACCCCCTTCCGTTTCAGGCCCGGGTTTAAGCATATGTCGCTTACCTTGAACCTTATGCATAGGGCAATATTTTGTACACTTACTTCAAACTCTCCGACATTGCAAACTAAACGCTTTCAAGAGGTGTTACTATTAGAGAGTGCTGATTTCTGGATTTAACAAAGACCACCATCAACGCTCGACCAAGAAAAAGAAAACATGTATAAAGATTCTCGACCGTTTTTGTTGTCCTGATTACTTAAAAGTTCATAAAAGACCGGACCAAGAGACCGACTTAAGAGTTAAGCTTCGCACAAATAACAACAGATATTGATAAAGTTCAAGTTACCCCGACGGACAGTGGTCGTATTCACTTCAAGGCGGTCAAAACACTGAAACAAGAAGCGCGTGGGTTGTATTCCGAAAGGCGCTTCTTTTAGTTATGTTGCTGGCGTCCTCACTTGGTCATTAATATCATACGTTTTTTGCCTACACATGGAGTGCTGAGGCGTGAAATGTGTTAACAACTAAAATATTTCCTCTACCAACTTAAGGCTTTCTTGGATGTCGTTGAGTTCCCTCCTCCACAAATAGAAAGTGGCCGACTGCAGCTAAAACTTGATCGTTAACAAAGAATCTATCAGCAATGTTGAGGTCAGTATCTTGAAAGTCAGAAATTTATTGCCCAGTTGTTAAATACACATAAAAACACCAACGAAAGTTGTTTTGGCTGTCAAGCAAGAGTTTCAGCTATAGGCTTGAGCCGTAAAAGTGGCAAAAGTCCCCCCCTTGAGGAACAAAACTGACCTGTCGCCAACAAGTTCACGCTATCACGGTAAAAAGAAAACGACAACCAAAATCAATCCATCTAAAGGTATTAAAAGCTTTGAAACACTAATTTGTCATTTGTGTTGCCGGAAATGATCCAAAAATGTATTGGGCAATAACTAGCCATTAAAAAGCCTTTATTTTTCAGAAGTGTCGTCAGATAGGGAAACGAGAGAAAATTGTTGAGCCCACAGAGACACTTTTCTCATAACTTCTTTTCGTCGCATTAGCAACCTTCTCACGTGTATTTTTTTCACACCGCCTTGGCAGGATATGACCCGACGTTCCACGCGGGGTACGCAGTAACTCTATACGGGTGGGGAAGTCTCGATACTTTTCAACTTTTGAAGTCATTTGCTCATCAATCAGAATAGCACGTCTGCGCTGCACAAAGACGCAGCGCTATCAGCCTTAGGAAATTTTGTACTAAAGTTTCTAACAGTACCCTTGAATAGTCACAAGATTCTAAGCTCTAATAAGCTTAGAATGCAGAGATCGAAATCAACACGCGCGTACGAATCTGTCTCCGCTTTGTTGACACAGCAGGCGAGGAATTGGAGCTTGAAATAGCTTGTCCTTCGACAATGGCGGCTGGGAATAAATATTATTATCCTCTTGTGGCACTTCTTCTCTTTATCTACGAGTCATCGACAAGACAGATGGATGGAACAAGAGTGCGTCGGCTTGAAGAGGGGGATGAATTTGATAACCCTTTTTGTACTAAAGGATGCAGTTCATCAGCATGTCCAGAAGTGTCGACGAATTGTAACAATGCAGGAGGACAAATGTTTTGCAATGAAGATTGTTGTCGCTGCAACTGCAGATATAAAAGTGCGAGATCGACCTTTGTCGGTTTCAAGAAAAGATGCGTAAATAACAAAGACTTGCCTCGAGTGTATGGCTACAATTTGACAGGTATGAGCGACGAAATATATAACCGACAGTTCTTTAAAATTGTATGATCATGTTAACAAATAGTCAGTGAATGGTTGTTTTTTATGTTTGACGTTTGCTTGCGAAATACTATAATTTGTTTTACAAGGCACTGGAAAGCCGGTTCGTAATTTGTCAATCGTTCAAATAAACCAGACATACCCGTCTTATTCGTTTTATAACTTTGCATTTTCATATAGTTTCGTTTGGCTTCCTAATTAAATCGGGATTGTAATCTGTAGAACGATCAAAGCACTTAATATATGATTTCGTCGATCTCCATGCATTTAACTTTGGTTGTCGATTTTTTTTAAAGCTGTAATCGTAAGTTCAACCTGGACATTTAAGCTCTTCTATGATCTTGCTTGGTTTAAAAACAAAACAAGTTAATGGTTAGGCAGTCCGCCAACACTATTTCTGCTGTAAATTATCTATGAACAGCGCGTGTCTTAGCTCTGTTCTGCGCTTAAACATGGATCTGAAAACACCTTTCTTATATTCAGGTAACGCATTTCCTTGAAAAACCTTAACTTTGAAACGCAAGTAATTTGTTACAATACACCAAAAGAAGAATAATTACAAATCTCCGTGAATTGTCACAACCTTCTAATGATTTTACCGTGTGAAATTTAACAATTTGTGATTGTTTTTCCCCTAAATTTATCGCACGTCAGATACCACTTCCATGAAATACTTGATAAGGTATCCGGACGAGGCAATATCGGAAGTATGAGAAACGTAGAAAGTTAATTATAGATATATTTTGTCAAAGAGTTATAAAGCTTATGTTAATGTGGACAAAATAGTCGGAAAATGATCAACCTTAATGAAACATGTATTTAACTAAATTCGTTAAGATCCATTGAAACTATCGCAAAATACTTCTTAGGAGACTATATCCAGTTGTCATTGAAACAATACGGTGTTGGTCGGGCATTGATAAATAACACTTGATTAACCTTTCCAATAACTTAAGAAAACCAAGAATCAAAACCGCGCAACCTAATTCCCACAATGCGTTTTGATTATCGATGTTCTTTGTTTTAGTTTTAGCATTTAGTTCTAAAATGCAGGTACTTTGGTAACTGCGCTCTAATTTTCTAAAGGAAGGGGAAACCACAAGGTCGAAAGGTTACAAAGCTCGTCAGTATGTCTCATATAATAAACACTTTAGTTTAGAATTAATGAGTGACAACGCCATAAAGTAATGAGCCGTCTTTTATATCTTTGATATGGCCATATTGATGGGATAGTGGAAGATATCGACTAATTTGAAAGATCTGTCGATTGATAGTGTTGTTCTTAGCGCGCTGGTAATGACACACACAACAGTTTTTCCTAAATAAAAGTTAGATGTAAACAAGAGAAATTGTTTAGTATTATCGACACAGATCGGACAGATCCCATGCAAGCTAGAGGGTTTGGGGCTGGTACTTGGTTATCAAATGTGTGTGCAAAATGCTTAAAGCTAAAGTAGATGTGGCAGTTGAACTTTTTCGAGTTCTGTACGATAACTGAAATACTCTTTGATTGAACTTCCGAGACATTCGGGAGTTCTCTCGGTTTTACCGAGATCAGTATAATTTGTTTATAGCTTTCATTGATACAATTGATTATATCATATAGTTACGCGTTGATTTATGTTCTTTGCTAATGTCTTACAAAACGTACTCAGGTTTATAGATCTTGTTGTTTTAACAATCGATTTGATATGCTAACCATGCAGGTAAAAAAAAGTAATTTCTGATAGTAACGTGCAATATCTCTTTATGCGAATCTCATAGCTTATTCGATTCGTTTTTTTATCAAAAGTACCGCTTGACTCAAGGGCTTCTTCTCGGTTTGTAAGCAAACATTTTATTTACTTGACGGTTAGACCTAAGTTGACACTAATTCGTTGAGATTAGGTTTAAAATATGTAGCCAGAAGCACTTAGTTTTTGTTTTAATATCTTTTGAATGAACAATTTAGCACTTGAGGTAATTTAAACCAATCTTTCCAGAATGTTTCCTCTTGCATGCCCGGAAAGAATTGAGAGAAATTTGAGAACAATTACACTTAAATTTAGGAATTATCTCTTTTACGAGATGCAATGAAGTGTTTTCTATATTGGCTTTAAGCAAGCTCTTTTCAATATCAAATACTTAGTCGGTATAGGTATTTTTTCAACTATCACGTTTTGTATTTTTTTACATTTCACGTCCAAACTACTTGTAATTTTGGTAAGCTCCTTCTAGTAAAGCGCTTTTTTGTATTTTTTTCTGATGTTTTAAAAAGAACCAGTACTGGAAAGTTTCGCTTTCATCAAAACATGGCCTCAATTCTATGATTTTATTTAAAGAACTAAAGTAATCTTTAAGTAACTGTATAACTTTGTAATGGTTTTTCACGCGTTCTTAATCGAAAAGCTTGAAATTAAAGTCCTAGTCAGACTTTATTTCTGTGTATAATATGACGTATAATATTCAAGGTACTATATAGCCAGGAAGGAAAGTTGTGAACGGAAGTTGTTAGCAATAAGGGAATTAGTGATATGTGAGTATAAAAGATAGAGTTTCAACCATTATTTGAAACTTTTATTTTAAAGATAACACAATGCATGTTCCTCAAACGTTTGGCAATGAGACAACGAAAAATTGATAGGTTTTAGTTTCGGTTCATGAAAATTACATTTTTTTTACTTGAAATCGTTTTAAGTCCATGACTCTTTCCTTTTTATCAACTTATTAGTTCAATTTTTTTTTTAAAAATGTTTTTTCTTAATAACAGAGAGCTTCAAATTCACAACTAGTACGGGAACGAGTACGAGTATTTTTCCATTCGTCATACTGCGCGTGCCGAAATTGCGAAGGAAACACGCCTTCTTGTTGTGTTGCTAAAATCTCGTAGTCCACGCGCCGAGTTTTTTTTTTCGAAATCTCGTTGTAAACAAGACGACGTCGACGATGAAATTTGGCAACACGATGCGATCGCGTGATTTCTTCGCAACTTCTTGCACGTGCAGTATGACGAATGGGAAAAAACTTGTAGTCGTTGTCGAATCTGAAGATATCTATTAATGAAAAAGAACGACACGTTTTATAATAAACAAACCATACTAACGTTTAAATTAATCGAATTAGCTAAACAAACGCCAATATTTTAGAATAAACAAACGACATATGTTTAATATTACTAGACAGACGCGCTGGTATATATATCTAAACCATTAACATGAAAAAGGTCTTCCATTGTTTCGCAAAACCTTGCCGAATGAATGTTGTTTTGCGTGCAACATTTAAAAGCCCTATAGAGCCGTGGCTACAAGATGCAACATTAGGGTTAGGGTGCATGCAACGTTGCGCGCAATGGGAGAATTGAACCGTGTAGCCACCTTTGAAGTTGTTGCACGCAACGTTGCACGAAGTAGAAACCGATCCTACTCCTGCAACATTGCACGCAACGGTTTGACCGTGTTACTACACGAAGGGTGTCAGTTGCGCGCAACTTTCCATTCATTGTTCCACAGTGAAGCCACGGCTCAAGACTCAACACTGGAAATCCAAGTACATGGACAAACCAGCAAATTTATAATAAAATAGAAATATTTTCAAGACAAGACTAATGAATGAAAAACTGCAAAAAAAAAGTGGTCGTGAATATATTGCAGGATAATTTAGCCCGTTAGTTTATTTTTTCAAGACACTTATTTTTGTTAGTGGTGCGAGACATTGACAACTGTCACAAAAACTGAAAATCGTCGGTCTTCTAGTGTGCAAGTGAAGAGGATTGATGAAAGAAATCAGTTTGAGACTCACCAATGTATTGTCCCCCTCCCCCCCCCTTCTCCCCCC
>JAOBAT010065450.1:0-21481 GCA_026413305.1 Hydrozoanthus tunicans
AAACCGTAGGTCCCGGGTGGCAGACCTCGAAGGGGACCTCGAGTCCTATTGTCTGTTCTCCCGTGACTCCTTGAGTTAAAAAATGTCATAAACAGTAACTGGTTGTTTTGTCAGTTATTCACTTTTATCCTTCACAGGAAAGGAACTGAATGGGTTTTTGAACCTCAGCGCGTTGAAGGTGACAAAGGCCTTAACTCGTGTAGAAATCTATCAAGTCTTTGAACCAAGCAGAATTCCACAAAAGATAAAACAAAAAAAAACAAAGTGGCATTTCAAGGAAATGGCAAGACGGACTCCAATTGCCTCGAATAAGACATCCGCGTTTACTCAAAAAATGCTTCGAACCGGTTAAGATATAAAGTATTAATCCAGCATGAATAATGAGTGAGCTGCAATTGATTTTAAGCAGATTTTTAAGCACTGACTCAATGGGCCTGAAAATTTGAGAAAGGTTCTTGCTTTTTGAACTCCTCCCCTCCCCCCTCCTCCTCCCAAAGTATGCAACAGACCTCTTTTCCATTCCTTTTTCTAGCCCCGAATTCTAGAACAATACCTGCAGTGAAAAGTCCGTGCCCAAAGGTCCTGACACCTTGATGTTCACCAGATCTCCGACCACGTTCACTTTCTCACTCATTGTGTTTGTGTTACTAAACACTACGTCCAGCGGACTCGCCCCTGAAGGTACGTTTGCATCCCGACCGCGCGCTGCTCCACCAGAGGTTCGTGAACGGGCGAAGAACATATCTTGACAGACAATGCGCATGGCCTGTGGAGAGAAAATCGCTGCGATGAGATTTACAGACGTCTAGAACTAGTCTTCTAGTCTCCGTCAGCCGCCTCAACTCAGCTTCGGTTGCTATATACCTCACCATTCCTCTCCTATCACTACCACTTATTATCACTGTCATTGACCCTAAGGTATTCATCATCACTCGCTACTAACCATCTGTGATGCAATTTGCTGTAACAGTCATAGTCACTGAATTATCACAATGACTATATCTATCACTACGTTACCACTATCTTCACTATCACTTTCACTATCAAGGTCACAGTACCATCCTACCATTGTCATCGTTACTATTACTGAAACTGCCGTCATTCTCGTATCATTAGAGACCTTAAACAACAGACGCCCGTTTTTCTAAGGAGGCCAACCGGAGACTAAGTTTCAGAAGTCGACGCGTAATTGCAAACGTCATGGGGTCGTAGTGATCGTCACAGAGGCCGCCAAGACGTTTTTCAGCTCCGTGATGACTTTCTCGTCAAGACAATGAACGGCGCGAAGTTTATTAAAATATAGTATGAAATGATTGCATTTAGAACCGAAAGTTGGGGCGAAAAATCTTTGTTTACGTTTGGGCATTTAAAATTAAGTTTCCTGAGCGCACGTTCGTCTTGGTAAGGTGACGCTGCTTAAACAAATAAATCAAGCAAAAAAGGCCGTATTCGACCCAGTCTGTAAACAGACCTCCGTCGTGAAGAATTTTTCCGGAGCTTAAGGTCTCTATTGTCTTGTCACTGTTCAAACACTGAAAAACATGGTTACAGAACTCCTGGTAGAACGTACCTTATAAAATTCCCTTAGGAACAGTGGATTCTGATCGTCGGCGAGGTTGTCAATCTTGATATGCGACAGGCAGTGCATGATCACCACTAGGAAATCTCCGACCGACTGCATGCGTTCCTGACGGACAAAAAGTATTTTGCGCGCATGCTCGTAGAAGAAAGAGTGTCTGAAAGCATTTCGGTCGTAGTTATTCGGAGGAAGATTGGAGGCCAGGAGGAGGGTCACTTCCGGTGTGTTCATGGCTTCGCCCAGCATCTATTAGGATCAAGAAATTTGCTTTTAATACTAAACATTAAGCTGTTTAAATAGCACATAAACTGTATATATGTGGAGCTAGAACTTAAGTAGTTTTTTGGGTTGTTTAGGGTCGTTGAACGTGAGCGCTTGTCTCAAGTTGTCAGCGGTAAAAGAAGATAACTTGTGACGTAGGTTGTGTCATAAGCTCGCTTACACACTCAAGAGTGAAAGTTAAATCTAAGATTACGTGCGACTTCTCACTTTAAAAAATGAATCTTTTCAGTTCCAGCCAATTCTTTCCCATATCTGACGTCACACCTTTTTCTTTCTCAGCTGACCCCCTATTTCTAAACCGCAGGTACAATGCGGCATGTAACGTGTTTTTAACTCGAAATTCTTGGAAAATAGCGCGGCACGAGAAAAAACAAGACTTTGTTTGACAAATGTCGTTTTTAGAGTTAAACAAAATTGATGGTTTTCAGCAACCAAGTTTGAACATGTACAACAATTAATGAGTTATTCGAATATAGTTTGAGCATTCAATTATTAGTACATTACAGACACCAAGGTTGAAAACCAATTTCATTTTTCTCACCTGAGATATAAACACTCCAAAGCGGTAGACTACAAAGTTGGCAGGGCTTAGCTCATTAATGTCGACTGGTACCAAGTCCCCTTGACAAACCCACTGAGCATCCTTGATATCAATGTACGCACGGCCGCCCTTTGCCCCAGCTACCCCTCCCTCGCCAACACTGTTTCGCAGCATCGACTCTATTTCATCCACTTGCTGGAAGATAGGTGAGCCAATAAGCATTGACACCCAGTCCTGCTCGGTCACACCTTCCGGGAGGCCTGCTGTGATGATTGGAACTGAGTCTGGTGGTCTAACCCCCTCAGAGGCGGCCCTTTCTTCTGTGGAATGAACAGATTTCCGAGTTACTAAAAGTCTGCTACACATGCAATCACCAGTTCCAACGCTTTTACATAAAATCTGTGAACAGCAACCGGTACACAATAAACCTATAACGCACCTTTTGCTTGTTCTCTGGCACGGCGTCCGGCCGGTGAAGGTGTGGGTCTCGCGGGCGAAGTCTGGGCCAGCAGCTGCGCGCCTTCTTTTTGCAACGCTGTAAGTTCTTCTCTCTCTTTGTCTTCAGCGGCGCGTCTTTCCTCCTTTGCAACTTCTTTGATTTTACCAAGCTCCGCATCTCGCTTCTTCTTACGACGGGCTTCAAGCTTCTCTTTCAATGCTGCCTTTGTTCGCTCTTGTTCTTTCTTAAGGTTTTCTTCAAACTTGGCCATGTTTTCTTCGTGTTCTTTGAGCAGTTTCTAGTGAAGCACAAATGATATTATCAGCAACAACGACAGTAACAGTAATAATAAAAAAACAAAATTAGCTATAACAACAATGAAAACTTTAGACAAAAAACATACAGCATTTTAACAGCATGTGCGCATTAACGTAGAATGGTATAATTTGAAGTAATATATATATGACATATCTAATTCAATATAAGTATATCAATATTGTATCATATATTTCTCTTGTAAAGTAAACCAGAGTAAACTAAGGTAAAAAGGTTAGTCAAGTCAAGAGTAAATTAGTTAACTTTAATTAAGCAGAATAATTCCTTTAGCAGTTTTTGAAAAAAGGAAAACTAATGTCAACTCGGAGGCCTAGATTCAAAAATATCATTAAAATAAAACATTAAAATATATTGGTTGAATATCATAACAAATGTTTTTCATATAACCTAGTGTTAATGTAATAACTTATGATAGCTTGTTTTTGTCTACACACAGTACTGGTGGGAGTGTTATTGCCTAGTCAGTTCACGAACGTAAAACCAACAACAAGCTCTACCCACCTCTTTCTCGTCCTCCGTCATTCCTCGTTGTGCCATGGCGAGCTGTTTAGCTGCTTCCTGTTCTTGTGCCTCCTGCAGTCTCTTAGTCGCTCTTTCGGCTTCGCGGTTGGCCAGACGCAGCTCCTCGCGATTTCGTTCCTCTTCAAGTTCAGCCTCCAAACGTCTGAAAACACAAAACGCCAACAAATTGGCGCTAATTAACGTGTGACAAGACAAGATCTTTATTGGGTCCTTGTACTGCTAAGTTACATCGGTTATCATCCTAATAACACTCGATTTCTACAATCAATTGTTTATCCCTCGAGCAGAAAAAATTTGTGTTCGTTTGTCAAAACAATCTGTTACGAATTTTGTTATTTCTCTGTGTGCGAGATTGGATCGGCTGGTAATATTTCTGACGCCCTCTTCCCCCGATAGGAAGGGTAGGAAGATCGAACTTACATACTGAAAACCTCATCACATCACATTGGATACTTTCGGAGAAATGAGTCTTTTAACAACCCAAAATTTACAGTAACTGTATGGAAATGAGGCAACCCTTGCCGCCCAGCCATACAATCTTTCTAACTTAACAACTTTGGAAGTCTCGTTTCTCTCAAAGTATTCGGTGTCTCGAGCTAAAACGTTCAATGATTACTCACTTTGGGATACTCTGTCGAATTTGGGATTCTTTTTGTCTTAATGTTGAAGTTTATTTATTTATTTATTTATTTATTTATTTATTCATTTACATTATTTAAGAAACAGAAATTCCAGTTCAGCATTGCTGGTTTGAATGGAGATCTGTATAGAATAATATGAATAAATCATAAACTATAAAAATGAAAACAAAAAAGAAATCATTCAAAAGGTTCATGAGAGTGAAAATTAACTGAGGTGATTAAGATGTTGCTTGACTTTTAGTTTAAAACTAGTAAGAGACTGGCCATGGCGTAAGTTACGAAGAAGAGTGTTCCAGGATTTTGCAGCATTGTATTTAAAAGATTTTGAAACTTAGTTGTCTTGGCAAGTGGCAGTTTGATTTCTATTAATGAGGTAAGTGTAAAACAATGGTGTCATATTGAAATCCGTCTATAGCCCAGCACCAAGTTTTATAAGCCCCAGGCTAGTGGACTACTGTTTGTTTCGAGCCGTGCAGGCAATCTGTAATATAAGGCTCATAGTTACCTGATCTCTTCATCCATTTTCTTGCGTTGCTCCTCGGATTGCTGCCGTTTCTTCTCCTTAATCTGGTCGATTTTCTGGGCCATTTCAAACATGGTTCGTTCTTTGAACTCCTTAGCGGCCTCTGCCGCCCTCTCGGCTTCTACAGCGTAGGTTTGTACGAGCTCCTAGTGGTGAAACAATATTAATATACTCAGCATTTACAGAGAGCATTCTTCATGTATGATGATCAAATACCTCTTACAAACTAAAGTACAGTGGGAACAATACAGTAAGCATCTGTATAAAAGAACAAGTGGATTAAGAACACTCAGACTTAAGTTTGGTTTAAAATGTACCATTGACGTAAGAACAACCACAGCCTGAAAAATGAAAATTGTTCTTTTATAAGCAGCTGTTAGGATCGTAGGATTTGGGATTGGTCATTAGTTTTTGAAAGATGACATAAGGAGGGGGTTATTGCTTTTTGAAATTGCTTGACTTCTGCTAAAATTCCGGTTGCGTATCACCAGAACTGTTACCCCCCCCCAATGTTGTGTTAATTTGCAATGATGTTGCAGTTAGTTTCATCTAATCTCTGTTGTACTTGAACAATACTTCACCTGTTGGATGTCGGTAGTCTTATTCAGTATTTTTACGAGCAATTTTTAGAGTATCTTAAGAATACTTTCGGACAGACTTGCAGAAAACACCTAATAAATAAGAACAAGATCAGCCGAAATACCCCAAAGCATGTGTTCTTTTCAGCGGGTGTTTACTGTGAAGAACCTCAGGTAGTCCGCTTACATACATTTTTAGTTTTAAATGGGACCCACAGTTGACGAACAACAACACCGGGATAACTCTTCTCTTCTTTGACAAGTGTTGCGAGTCCCCGACAGAAGATCGAGAGATTATACCTACGGTTTATTGTCCTTATCCAAGAAATTTAACCGTTTGTAAATATTAGTATAAACAGTGCAGCACTTTCTCGTTTTTCTTAGACCATGAGTGAGGACCCGGTGCATCTAGAACTCAGGCAATGCTGAAAGTAAAATGGGCACTAAAGAAACAAGGTGTTTTTTACAAAATCCGTACCTCCTCTGTTGTAAGCTCGTTCATTGTGCCCGCGAGCTCTTTCAGTTGTCTCTCTCTCAGTTCCAGCCGCGCATGCGCATGTTTAACGTCCAATGAGGGAAGAGCATTCATTTCGGCTAGTGCAAGTCTCTCCTCGGCTTCTGCGTCAAACTGTGCAAGTTGTTTCTGGAAAGAAAAGGGTGACGTTGATAAACCCAGTGAACATCTTCACTTTTGGAGTTTTTTTTCTGGCGACTGAGTGACCCTAGGAACTTATTAGACAGAAAGTGATATTTCTGTGGCACGGTATCAACAGTAGAGACTGGGTTCGATTTAGAGGAAGTGTATTGTGGGTAACAGTTGAGTGTATATGAAGAGCAGAGCACATGCTGATTCAATCTAGGCTCTGACTCCTGACGGGGTCCTGACTTGCACACAGTGAGGGAAAATTGTATATATAGTAAATTTTCATACTGTTTTAATCTTATCCATAAGGTTTTGCCAAATCATGACAGGAGAGTGATGTAAATGATTGAGGTTGTAAGTTTAAGAACCCTTTCGACCTCGGAGGAAGTGGCACTGCATAGGTTCGAGGGATACGTTTCCTTTTCTCCTACTGGATTTAAAGTTTTTCGTATCCGGCAGTGATCATAAACTGTGTAAATCATTGTGAGGATTGTGTGCTATATTCAACGAGTCGAACCTGCTCGACCAAAAAAACCAAATGCGTTTTATTTGTCAGTTGTGTAGTGGAGCAGAAACAAAAAGTCGCTGTCAACTAATTTGTGTTGTCATTGGATAACAATAAGTTAATTTACTTCGTAGAATTTCATTTGGTCGATACGATTATTTTGATTTGTAATTCCTGCGCTTAAACTTGAACACATTCTGTACGAAGTAAACTAAAATATAAATACCTTGTGCTTCAGTTTGAGTTCTGCTTTCTGCTGGGCAAGTTCTCCACTGCTCAACGATCCTGATTTGGCGAGGAGCTCCATGATTTCCTGTAAATATGGAAACACTTTCAGACGGCTTTCGTTGTAAAAAAAATAAACTTTTTGTTGAACACCAACGAAATTTGTAGGTAAAATTATCTAAAGGTTGGAGATTTTACGACTCATACACTTAAGGTATGGACTTAAATCGAATCACTAACTGAAATTCCTATAGAGTACTCACGGCTTTCTTTTGGTTTTACGGAATTTTAGTAAGTCATCAACTAAGTCAGAATGACTCAAAACATTCACCGTCGTACAGTTAAGTTGTTTCAAAAAGCTGACATTAGAGAGCTTTAGCAACGAACAAGAAACACACTTCTTGCTTCCCCTTTTCGATCGAGTACGGCTAGCTTGTTTTTACTTTTGTCCGCCCGCCCGTAACACTTTGCGAAAAAGTTTTGATCAGAATATGAAAAACAAGGAAAGAATCTTTTAAAGCTTAACTACTCCTCCAAGAAAGTAAAAAGAAACTAACATGCTAGATACCAAACTTAAACGGATTGGATTTTTACCTTCTCTTGCTCAGCTATTAGCTCCTCTCGCTCGGCCTGGCAGTTCTCAGCGGCCTGGGCACGAGCTTCAGCCTTCGCTGTCTCCACCTCCCTGTTGAACTGTTCCTCTTGTAAGACCTTCTCCTGCATGTGGCGCTGTTGTAACACTCGGAATACTGTGTTACCAGCCTCACTACTATCCATGTTCTTCACTTTCTCAACCAAGGCCTCCTTCTGGGCATCACGGGTCTGAACAAAGAGATAACATATTAAAAAGATTAACGCATTGCAGGAGTTGTTCTTTTGTTAAGAGCCCTAGTAAATATACAGCATCTAAAACAATAGCCACTTTACCAGCAAAGCAAAAACCGATGCGTTCGCTAAGTGATGCTAACAGGCAACCTCGAATGCTTGATTGGCGAAGCAACACTGTCACTTGTAAAACGAGTATTCAGATCAAACAACATTGAACAAAAACTTGGGGATACTTCAACAAGAAACTGGAAAAAAAAATGTTCAAGGTTTTCTTGCTCTCATTCACATTCATATTATCCTTGAGGACATAGCTAGTTTTTTGAAAGCGGTAATCTAAATAACCTACCGTTTTCGCCTCCACCGTCTGTCTCTCGTCTTGCTGTTTCATGAGTTCCTTGGACATTTCAACTTTATGTTTCTGGGCTACCGCTGCGGCGCGACGCCTTTTGCGTTCAGCGATCTTGTCGGCGAGCGCCATATTCTGCCTGGTCTTTTCGTTGTCCATGTTCCTCTCGAGGAACTCCATCTCCTGTTTATGCTGGTCCAGCAACATCTGCATTTGCTCTTCCGTCAAGTTGTCGCGTTCTCGAGCAAATTCTTTCGCGAACTTTTCTTTTTTAGCTTCAAGAGCCTGTGACGAGGTTTGTAGTTACGGTTAGCGAAAGCATGTAAATGAAGGTAAGAGAAGGGATGCAACGCATTTTTTGTTTATAAGGTTAGTCGACAGTTTCAACATAAACTCAAATCGTCTTGTAACTCTAAGAAGTACTTGGCCTGCTCCGACATCTAACTTGTTTTTACAGACATAATTCGGTAATATTTTGTGTAGGTATGAATATATCGGTGTGCTACTGCTAGGCTCAAAAATCCGAAGAAAAATAATGAGGAAGAAACTTTAACGTTACACATAAGAGCTTTTTCATATCTTTCAATTTTCTTTCAATATCTTTCAACAAATATCTTTTTATAACACTTATAGTTTGAGAGGAGCCATTGATTCACCGTACATCAGAAACAACATACTCCTTAGTTGTTTCAATATTGTCTTCTTAAAACACACGAGCTGCTACTATTCCTAGCCTCTTCCAACACAGGAATCTGTTTTGGCGGTAAAGGATCTTTCAAGCCTTGATGTTACTCTAACAAGGGTCGAAGTTGGAAAGCCTAGAGACCCCTGACTAAATCCCTCAAAGTTGAGTACTGAACATTAGCATTGTCTGACCTTCTCTTTCTGTTCTTGGAGCTGTTCAGCTATCTGAGCCTGGTTCTCCTGCAGTTGAGTATCAAGCTCCTTGTTGATGGTTTCAATCTCTTCCAGTTGCTTCACTTCCAAGGCGGTCTGGCGTTCAATCTGCTCCTCCACTAGTGTCTGCATTTCCTGTGACACCTCGGCTGCTGAATTGGACGCAGCTTCCTCTAGAACTTCCACCGCACTGCGGTCGCCTGACAACTCCGCCTGACACACAAGTGGCACCTTTTTAAAAACTTGTTTTTGTCTCAAATGTATAATCAATAATAAAAACGAAATCGTACAGATACAGAACTCGGGAAAATCTGAGCTCCTGATTGGAATTGAACCCACGACTTTCCATGCAAGTCGGACGCACTCCCGCTGAGCTAGGGAAACCCATATGGCAAACAAAGTCATAAATACATAAACATTTCGGAAACAAAATATCAGGACCTGTGCTTTAACACGAAAATCTTTCACCCCCAGTTTATTCCATGTTTGCATGTAGCTATCTACTATTACAATCTGGAATTAAGCTTGCAAGCGTGTTGTGTTAATATTAGTAAACTTAGACTTTTTTGAGGTACTTTATGGGAATTATAACTAAATTCAAGAGCTTTCAAAGACTTGAACAAAAAGATAGCAGTTTCCAGGACACATACTAGCCCCGTTAATAATTGTTTCCAGCTGAACTTAGGGAGAACGCAACCACACCTGTCTTTTGCTGAGTGCTTGTAGTTCTTTCTTCATGGCGTCTTCCTTGGTTCTCTCTTCCTTCATCCTTCTTCGCGCTGCCAGTTTGGCGGCAAGGACAGCGTTGGAGTGCAGCTGCATGTCTCGGTATTTCTTTTCCTGGGCCTGAGCCTCCTCCATGTATCGTGCCACCGCCTCCTCCTGCTGCTTCTCGCTAAGAGAGGTTCCCTTGAGGAGATTCTTCACAATACGCATCTTGGTGACCCGCTCCTGATCCGTATCAACTTCGCTCAACACCTGGATTGGTTAACAGACACTAGATTTGAACGGCAGGAAGAGATTGGCTATGAAAAAGATATCAGCAAAAACACAACTATACTGCACTAGCAAAATCCACTTCTTTCTCTGGACCGGATTGCTACATAATTCGTCCAGCCCAAACCAAAGCCACCCCCTCCCCCTCTACTTCGCCAAGGCAGTGTAGCTGCTAGTGCCGAGAGGCACTGGTTACCTAAATTGTAACCATTTTCTACCCCCCCCTCCCAAAAAAAAACAACTCTTTTTTACGTTGCTACATTTGTGTGTCAGTTAGCTCCTAGGGGGAGGGGGAATTAACGTCGAGCGATTGTAACACGTTCTCCGAGGGGAGTAAAAATAAGTATGGAGTTGATTCTAGTTCTGTCCGAGAACCACTTCTAACACTCGCACATATAACACTGACGACTGGTTCCTGTTTTACGCACTTATCAACTTTTAGTTTAAGGGATGTCCGACAACCGTCTCTCCTCCCTAACTACATAAGTTACAACAATTCCTACCTCCATCGCATCTTCTTTATGGAAAAACTTACCGCCATCAACGCCTTCTGTTCCCTAAGGCTATCTGCCTCGTCTGTTTCCTGAATGGCTGCAAGAAGCTCTGCTTCTGCAACTGACCCAGACTCCACATTTGCTAACTCGGCCATCAATTCTTCCCTGGATTTCATTGCGCTTTTCCTTCTGTCTTTCCTCTGCTTCATCTTCTCCTTCATATTGATTCGCCGTGCATCCGCCCTCGTGTGAAGCTGCAAAACATTTTGAGAAATGAAGACAGCCTGAGCAAAATAGGTGAAGTTTAAACAAGTTTGGGAACCACTTTCATCAAAGTGTATCAAGTGTTTAATAAATCTTTATAAAATCACTCAAACAGTACGCACGCTCTGATGGGCCAAAAACCATTTTACATGAGAGAATGTAAACACGGTTTTCGTACAATCTTCTTGCGGAGTTCTCCGGCGTTTTATTTAGCTCACTTTCTTTTAGTTACCCAATTTAACAAAACACCGGCACAGAAGTGTTCGTTTTGAGTCCAGTAATGGAAGAAGAATTTCTTTAGAGTTTGATTTTCGTAGTATTCCAGAAGCGGCCGAAAAGCCGAACGAACAGCGACCACAAGCGCGTCTCTGCGAGCAATCTTTTGTTCCTCTTTCATTAATTTTTTCGAGTCGTGGTTTCCTTATCTTGTGTTCTCCCAACCTCCCGCTTGTTTCCATTAGGTTATGGAGACACGGAAATCATTTTATATTTCTTCATTGCTATAGTGTTCTTGCCTCAGAATGTGAACACACGAGCCAAGATACATGCTTTCTCGTCTGAGGAGTCTATTACACGTACACTTAAGGTAATCTGGTCTTAAAGATTAACCATCGATATAAATCAAAGGTTCCTTTACAAGATAATTTTTTTGTTTTTGTTTTGAACCTCATTTATCTGTCAACAGATTTCTTGTTCTTTTTGCAAGAACAAAGCCTTGAACTATCGCAATCGGCCAAACACTGCTCAAAAAATAAAAAGTCATTAGAAAAAAAAGTTTACTTATACTCTCGTGAAAGATTCCGAAACAAGGATCCCTAGTGTTTTCCCTGAAAGACTGTAAGCCTTCCACATTCCATTTATGTAAGAAAGAAGCATTTTACAGCTTCCTTCTAAATAGCAACAGCAAACCGGTTTAAAAAGGGCAAGTTCTTTCAAATTGTTTTTTTTTTATAGACTGTTGAATTCTTTAACAAAGGTACCCCACTAGCTGCACTATTTCTGTCCAACCTGTTGTCGCCCATACCTCTCTCACTTCTTCCATGGCGCCCTCAATCTCTTCCGGCGCCATTTGTAGGTTCATATTTCTGACGCGGGCCTCCATCTCCTGATCAAAGGCAGCTCGCCTGCCTGAATCTATCTCTTCCCTCTCCCTCTCGCTCTCCTCAGCATACGCACGTGCCAGCTCCGCTAGAAGTTTCTCTTGCTGGGAAGCCAATAGAATGAGGTCTTTGTCCAACTCATCCTCGTCAGGAAGGTCAAGGTCGATGACGTCACTGATACCAGCTGCTTGGGCCTCGGCCTTGTGACGGCTGCGATTAAAACAACACTTGTCAATTCGCTAGGATGATAACGTAGTCGTGGTTCAATTTTGTCTTTGGTTTGTGTTTTATTTTTCTTTGTTTCAAACGCATTATCATACACTACCGGCAGTGTTTTCCCTAGACGTGAAGGTAGGCGTTGGAAAAACATAAGTAGGCGTTGCAAAAAACTTTTTATTATCCACTCCGCCTTAGAGTTTTTCTTTTTCAAACAAATAATTGAAAAGACAAAAAAGTAGCCGTCGCAAACTGCAGAGTTGCCGTAGGATGCGACGGCCGACGGCTTATTTTGAAAACACTGTACCGTTAGTAAAAACAAAGGTATAAAAGTTTAAACCAAGAACAAACTGAACCATAACATGTATACTTTGGATTCTCGAAGGCTTTTTTAAAAGTGTTGTTGATAACATTCTAGTTAGGTTGACTTTATATAATAAAGATTAAAGTTTGTGCGAATTTTTGTCTGTTGATGCCTCGCTTTGTCCATAGTTAATGTACGGACTGGTTATGAAAGCTAGTAAACCTCAAAGAGAAACAAAAAATGAACGAAAGTGCTTTGCTGTAGGTTGAACGAACCACGAACGTGCTTATTTTTAGTGTTTCAGGTGCTTTTGAGAATGTTTACTGGGTACCTGTTGATTCTATTTTGGATGGCAAAACAGTATGTTTTTTACGTTTTAAGATTTATTCTTTTTTTACCACGATTTAGCAAAAAAACATTTAATGAGTCCAGACTAAAAAACATAAGGTCGAGCTGGCATCAAAAAGACTTATGGGATCGAAATTTTGTCTGGTCGACGACGGAATTCAACTGGTAGCCCAGTAATGACAATAACAGACCACTAATACTGTTTTTCAAAGGCAATATAAACAATAAGGAAGCAAGTGCTCTACATACCTCCAAAGCTCTTTCTTCCTCCTCAGTCTCTCCTCACGTAGCTGCTGCCTGGCAGTTTTAAGTCGTTTCTGCTTTTCCACCTCAATCTTCTCCTGAACAGCGCTCATCTTGTTTGCATACTCCATGATCAGCTGCTCTTTCTCCTCCTCGCTCGTCGCTCTCTTTAGTTTCTCTTTGAGCTCCTCTTGCAGCTCAGCGACGGCTTCCTCTTTCTTCTTCTCGTACTCGTTGATAATGTCCGTGATCACCTAAACACGAACTTACAATTAGACAAGATCGAGATTTCTTTCCTTAAAAAGATGAACCATTAACTTAAACTCCCTATAAAGCTTATTTTCTTAACTTTCATACTGACGTAGCAGCAGTGAGTTGTGTGGATTTTATCAAAATTTTTTTCATTTTTATTAAAAAAGATGAGAAAGTTTTTTTTCCAACAACTTCAAGGGAATGATTCGTTGATTAAAGTTTAACAATATGACTATTGTAGCTAGGTTCTATATTGTTCTGAGATAATAAAATTGTCTCTGTCTCATGCCTCCTGCTACGTCAGCATTGCACGTTTCAACCCTAAAATGTAACAGAAACAGCGAGAAACTGTTTTATTTTTGAAAGTTATTATTACTAAAGGGTTCTACTTTTCATCTAAAAAATAAAAAAGTAGGTTTCATAGGGACTTTAAATGGAGGTCATTACCAAAAGCCGAGGAAAAAAGGTATAGCAGCAACTCCAGATGAAAACACAACCATTTACTAGCACAGGACTAGATACCAGTGAGCAAGACACTGGAAACTACGTAGTGGGAAAAGTTCGCACTTAGTTTACAACACTGTTGGGTGTTCTTCGAAGGTTTAACCCAAGAGGAATATATCTCGTGTTACTAGCTTGCTATGGTAAAAAATGAGGAACTTCGTCTAACTGGATGATGTAGAGCAAATACCTTATCTGGTTGGATGATTCAATTTTAATTCCTTCTATGATTGGATGATTTAATATAACAACCTTCTCTGATTGGTTGATTGAATATTAGTAATTCTTCTTATTGGATGACCGATAACAAGTACCTCAATCTGATTGGATGACTAAGTAAAATACCTTAATCCCATTGGATTATCAAGCAAAAGTACCTTTATCTCATTGGATCTTAGCTCGCTCTCCAACTGAGCGCACTCCAGAGTGTGCTTTTCAAACAAGTTCTTCTTAATCTCGTTCCTCCTCTCCTCGCTAAGGCCGCCGGACATCTCCGCAATATTCACTGTCTCCGTGCTGAACTTCTCTCCCATCTGCGACACCTCCAGGTTGGACAGGATCTCAGATGAAGATAGAGCAGCTCCTTGGCGCTGAAACGCCGGAGCTGTTATGGTAGGTGCCCGCTGCTGAATTGGTTCTTTGATCAGCGGTACACCTCCTGCTTGACCTGACGCAAAGAAAGATTCGTATGTGTTTGACCCAATAATTCTTATTTTTTGGGATTATTTCTTTATTTGTAACTTTCAAATTATTCTTTACACTACCCAATAATTCTGCTACTTTCGCAACAACCACCTTTCTCAGTTTATTATACTTATTGACAGGCCTTGATTCACCGACTAGCTACTGAAAGTAACAAGCTTTAACACGGACCATTGACGCTCCATTTTTGCCCAGATTATCATCCTTAATATCTTCATTACAGCCACAGCATTAGCCGTATTGACAAGAGGTGTTGACTATGCAGATAGGAAAACCTTTCTTCTAGACAAAAATCGTTTTGTAAACTACACTCTTGCTGCTTTATAAGTTTGTTAGCTTAAGTTTAAACGTTCTTTGCTTGATATTAACGATATGCACCATTTTTCCACTTCATCATTTTTTCCAGCTTTCTTTTCCAAAGGTACAACAAAATGTCACATGAGTACAATGCTACTAAATTAGGCTCCACTATGGTACGTTGTAGTATTCCTACTGCGTACTTTAGCCGTATGTTAATCTGCATTATAAGTATCATGCAGTGCTCTGTCTGACTTCCACTTTACATGTAATACAATCATAAAATCTAAGCTTAAAACGTACTATTTTAAACAAGCTTTCGATTTAAAGTTTTATACTTTATTTAATGACACTATTCATATTTTATCGCAAATTGTAAATAGGATTATATCGTTTTAAATTTATACAGTGCTCTCTTAAATTTGATTGTAATAATTTTTTGGATTTTAATTGTAAAGTGCATTTGATAATATATTTGATCGCTAATTTGCGCTATACAAATAATAAATATCATTAATATTGTTTATAAAATCTTCGAGTAGGATTTACCCTCCGTAGTACCTACCTGGTAAGGTAACAACTCCTTTTCCAGTTACAGCTGTGATTGGTTGAGCCGTTGCTACCCCGGATATTGTGCCATGAGTGTAGGTTCCTCCACTTACCACAGAGAAGCCTCCCGATACCACCTGGCCAGCGGTATTCAACATTACCGGTGCACCCTCTTGCAGCAGTTTAATTAGCCGTTGGAGGAGTGGCACTAGCTCGCGATTGGTTTCTGGTAATGGTAGATCGTCACCATATACTCCAGCCAGGCTCACTTCATAGTCTCCCGCAACTATCGCTGTGCCAGTTAATACCATCTAACAACACAACGTTAAAATATGTATAATATGTAAAAAATGATTCAAATACAGGATATAAAAGTTTTGTCACAAGATAAAAAAACTGCCGTACTGATGACAAAATCGAGCCTTCAAGAATTTCTAACAGTGCTTTTTCATTCTTCTTATTTCGTTCATAGGACGAAACCATGCAATGCAAAATACCAATGAAGAAAAAAAAGCAACGATCCCCTTTTTACAATATCTTATTAAACTTTAGATAGTAGTTAGGGTTTGTTTCTTCCAAATCTATTTCTCCATTGACTATTTGCTTAGCATTCCAGAAAAAGGTAAATGGCCGAGTGGTAAACGTGTTCGACTCGTAATCCTAGGGTCGCGAGTTCGAGCCCCAACCAGAACACTGTGTTAATTGTGTCCTTGGGCATTACCTGACTTTGTTCCAGTCGAGTACCAGTTCTTCTGGAGGCTAACCTGCCTTAGATTAGTGTCCTGTTCAGGGGGGGGTCTACACTACGGAAACCGGAGATAAGCGCCGGCCTAATGAGCCACTTAGGCTAGAGAAAGGATTTAGCTTTATCTCTTATTAACTTACCTTGGCTTCAAGCGCTGAAACTTCTGCCTTCGTTCGCACATACTCTAATGCCGAGTGCTCTTCGTCCATATTCTCTGAGCGGCTGAGCAGCTGATCATGGAGTTCGCCACGTAACCTCGCCTTTATTTGCTGGAAGCGTTCAGTTACTGAAGTTTCTGCTTCTGGATTCAAGGCTCCCTGAAAGTACGAACCGAGAGTAGATTAAATTTTGTAGGAAAAAAGCAACAAACAGTGCAGCTCTAACTTAGACGAAAAACAAAGCTCGTATCAAAGAAGCCTTGAAGGCAGCACGAGAGAAATAAATTTATCTTCAGTATAGCAAAAAATTAAACAAAACCTTGAAGGACTAACAGTTGCGAAGAAAATTGAGATCGAAGTCAGCTATTCGTGTTTTGATGAAAATCCTTTGCAACTTACGTAGATCAGTTTTATATGTCAACGTAAACGTGTTTAGCTGCTATGTTGTGAATAACGTCGCCAAAAGGTCTTGAAAGCAGCAAGAGAGAAATAACTTTGACGAAACATATCATTATTAAGTTACTCTAAATTAAGTGATGTGTTGTAGCTGTTACAAAACACAGATAAAAACATAATAATAAATAAATTGCCAGTCTTACTAAAGTTAAGCCTTTCAAAATAATTCATCTTTATCGAAGATTGTAGTACGCAGATGTGTAGTAAACATGTGCTAATGATAAAGAGACAGCCAGTAAAACGGAGCTAAGGCCTAATGTTTAATAAGAAACTAAGCCTGTGTTGGGCCCTGAAAATAGTTTGAGCCTGAATGTTAGCAGCCGTGAACAGTAAACAGTAAGTTAAGTATTGCTTTGACTAACAATAACAGCGTTTGAAACTCCGAAGGCGCTTATTGCTTCTTTGGAAACCATTCCCTGAAAATATGATATGAACAACATTGGTACGTGTAAACGTATAAACAATGACGGTATGCTTTATGTCTCTCTGAAATATTTTCCTAAAAAGAAGATTGTAGGGTACCAGATCGTAGCTCATTATTGTCCTTTAGTACAAGACTTGTCGATAATTACCTAAACAAATCGCTGTGCGTATTACCCAGTTGTATTGGTATATTCTTTCAACTAGAACCCAAAATTTTCATTGAGCAAGTTTGGGAGAATTTCACAACTCATCTTCAATAGTTAACTCTGTATGATAAACACTGTTTTCTCATTACCAAGTGTCTTATTTTGTATTTGTTATGCGAGGAGAAATTATTAGTCGATAATTGACTTGAACTAAAAGATTAAGAAACTGGTCCAATGGAATCATGTGACCATTGCCAACCGAGCGCAAACCAACTTTTCCTACTTTTTTTCAGAAAAAATTGCTCAAAGCGTCGCGAGTAAAGGTTCGTGCATTTTCCTCATCGTTTTCATGAGCGTATGAAACGTACGCTGGGGGGGGGGGGGGGTCAAAGGCTTATGTACTCTTGTTTCATACTTGAAAATTACGTTAACATCATTTCAGCAAAAAACAAGTTCCAACCAACAACTGAACACGAAATTCAATTTCTGCTCCCGATACTTTTTTCTTGTTTCTGGAACTCATGATCAGTCTGAATTGACGTTTTGTTTATCAGAATAAAAGTACGATGTAACCAAAGTGAATACGAGTATAATTTATTCTTAAACATATCTTTGTCAGCGCCGAATCTTGATAGTACAGGAAGACTTTGCTAAACTTGTAGAGAATATTCATGAAAAGCGTTATTTTTTGCGCACGCTTTTGGGGGAGGGAGGAGGTACGTTTTGTACGCTCGTGAAAATGATGAGAAAGATGCACAACCCCTAAGTACAACAGTTCTAAGATCAACTAAAAAGTAAATAGTTGAAAACCTTCCTCGTAGGTAGTTTAGGATGCTAACGTTCAGAGCTGGATTGTTCAGGTACACTGACGAAGGACTAATTCTCGGAACGTTAGCATCCTAAAACCTCCAAAGAAAAAGATTTACAAATTTATTATCTTTTGAGCTATCGTTCTTGGAAGTAGAAACCGCACAATACCTCCAGTTCCTCCATGCGCGTCCTGTACTTGTTCTCCTCAGTGCGCAGCTTGTCAAAGAACCTATTGATGGCGTCAGCGAACCTCTTGTGAGTGGTAGAGTGCGCTTCCTCGTGTTGTCTCTCAAGGGCATCAAACATGGTTAGCACTGCTACAACATCAGCCGGTAGCACGGCGGCGTGATCAACTGACGTGTCGGTCCGCCGCTGAAGCTCTCGGTGGTCTGCGTCAGTCAAGGCCGTGGTTTCTATGGAGTGGAGCAAGTAAAATCGGTTTTTATAAACTTCTTTTGAGCTAGGGTTTTGTGACTTGATATTATTTTGTTCTATTTATAATTTGCGTTAGCTTAACAGAGCTCTCTGATGGCCCATTATTTTGGGTTTCGTGGTTTTTGTATTTGAGGGAATAGTTGAAACGTTTATTTCCTGAAATTCCCCTTCTAAAACTGTCGCGAAACGAATCGCCTTTTTAAATGCATTCTCAAAACAGTAAATAGCCTTTGGATCAGAGCGCGCGAAAAAAGCTATTCAGTGGTTTGGTACATACTAATCAATCTTGTTCATGACTGTGTAGATAACACGGGAAAGTATCAACTCATCTTAGTGTCATTTACCTTCGGTGACAGTCTCAAGCGGCTCCTGCACCTGGAAGGCCATAATCTGGTCGTCCTCCATCAGCTGATGGTACAGCTTTGCTTCCACTTCCGTCAACTCGTCCTCACGATGACGCTGACGACGCCAGAAACTACGGCGACCTACGATCTCTTCTTCCAAAAGGGCAACCTTTAAAGAACACAATCTTAGGTGTTATAAATGAATGCCACCAACTGACATGAAAATAGCCCATACTTTAAATTTGTTCACATTTCTCCATCTATTTTCAAAGTTTCATCTAACGATGGTCCGTTGGCTCCAGGCCACTCAAATCTTCCACGGACCACTGAAACTTCTCAAGTTCTGGCTCGAGTGGCAAGTCAAATTCAATCACTAAAGTATTTAAAATAGTTGGTTCAAATACAATTCAATGGGTACAGCCAAAGCATTTTACGACTTAATGTTTTGAAGTATTGAAACTAAGACCTATATATGTTTGATAAAGCGGTGAAAAAGTGTCGTCTTTTCGACATTATTTATGCTCTCAGCATCGTCAACAGCCACTCAAGCAAGCGATCGCACAGACTGCTGTAAATGTTTTTGTGCATGTTCTTCTTAAATAACTTTTACCCAGGTTTCTTTTAATCTCTTCGCTTCATTTTCTATCATGTATCAAAGACACAAGCCTAGTTTGTCCACATAGACTAACCAACTGCTTTTCATCACGAATCGCCTTTTTAAATGCATTCTCAAAACAGTAAATAGCCTTTGGATCAGAGCGCGCGAAAAAAGCTATTCAGTGGTTTGGTACATACTAATCAATCTTGTTCATGACTGTGTAGATAACACGGGAAAGTATCAACTCATCTTAGTGTCATTTACCTTCGGGACTAACCAACTGCTTTTCATCTCGATTTGTTAAATAAAGAGATAACTCACCGAACCGGGAGGTGGTCTCCTCTGGCGCTGCCGGCTTGACGACAGTGTCACTGGCTCAACCACAGCATACTCTTTGTTTATCTTCACGCCAATAATGGTAGACAGCTGCTCTGTTATGGGGTCTACCGCCTTCTCTGCAATCATAATTGGCACCAGTCCCTCCCCTTGTGGGTCTTCAATTGACCCTCCTAGTGGTATAACATTGTCTGTATCATAATCTTTCTCGATACACAAAATGGGAACGTCTAAGTCTGACCCAGAGGTGTCTTTCATTGTCGTTCCAACCAGAATTGGGAGCAATTGTCCAGTGGCAGAGAACTCGTACATGCCAGGGCAACCGCCATTTTCGTTTAACAGTGCGGCTCGCTCCTCTCTTCGCATAATGTCATGCAGTGAGCGTAAGGTTTGTGTGATGACCTTTGTGCGGGCACGACTGAGGTCTTTCTGTGCGGTCTCTAACACGCTCATTTCATGCCTGCCACTAGCCATGTTAGGCCCGGTAACTGCTTCTTTTAAAGACTACAAGAATAACGGTGCACGCAAGTTACAAAATTTGACTAGCAACAGGTTACCATTAAACAGCTTTTATCACGCCGCAAGTCAAATTTCTAGAACCTATACCCAAACCCTGCGCACTGACTGGCCAAAAATGGGTCCAATAACTTCCCACACATGACTGGAGAGTTAATGGAGTGATTTTTCGCTTATGAAAGAGCACTGAGATAATCGTTTGTTCTCTAACACTAACCCAAAAGTCAAGCCAAGTATCAAACATCTTAACAACCTCGTTTGCTCTATCTGTCCAGGAAAATATTTGCTCTCGGTCTTTTGCAGTGAAAGACCTCAGACAAATGTTTCCCCGAAAAGTCCTCGCACTTTGTTATTGAGATACTGCAACTCAGGAACAATCCTGGTACTAACCTGAAGTGCATCTACAACACGTGACTCATAATACAACTCTGCTGCATCCAGAACAGATTGGTAACCGCCCCCCATTGGTTCCAGTTCCCGCTCCTCGCCATCATCAATAAGCCTGGCACTAAAAGACTTAAGAGGCTTTCCTGACAGAGGCTCAGTGAAAGGATCACCGATGAGGATCGGGAACTCGTCTCCACGCTCAGCATCTCCTGGTACTCCCCCAACAGGAATCACATCTCCACTCCTGGGATCAATTGTCACATTCAGTATTGGCACTGGGCGCCCACTGTTTGGGTCCAGCATCATCGAGCCAATCTCTATGGCAACAGGCAGACCTGTGACTGGGTCGTCATGGCAACCACCAATGGGATGAGCATTACCTAGTTTGTGAAACACAAAGTTGTATAAGCTAGAATAGCAAGAACGCCGAAACAGTATACATTTACTAGCAATTTTTAGCATATTGGAAAACAGTTACGACAGTATAGTCCCTCGGGAAACAAGTTAGTCTTGTTTTCCCTCGAGTTCTGATGTGGGATTCTCGGGAAAACAAAGCTAACTGTTTCCCTGGGAATTAAACATTAAGTATATATTGTACCAGTCTCCGGGTGGATCGTCATTCCCAGTACAGGCACAGGGAGCCCTGTTCTTCCACAAATCATTCTTCCACCCATCCTCATGTCGCTCTTTTTCTCTAAAGGCGTCAAAGATGTTTTCACAGGCAGACCAGTCTCTGGGTTGGTTGGGTAAGGAATGTAGGGTATTGGGACCTCTGTCGAGCCAGC
This sequence comes from Hydrozoanthus tunicans, assembly GCA_026413305.1. NCBI lineage: Eukaryota > Metazoa > Cnidaria > Anthozoa > Zoantharia > Hydrozoanthidae > Hydrozoanthus > Hydrozoanthus tunicans. Next base: position 21,291 of record JAOBAT010065450.1, read on the forward strand.
AGCATCAGCATTTGTTGAATCAGCAGTTACTATGAGTCGAGAGCTGAGAGGGTCGTACCCAACATTACCTACAACAGAGCAGATTCAACTTTTCTTAGTCAACTTTCATTTAATATCATTAACTGATTAAAACATTAGACGTAAGTTTAAGAGATAAAAAACTAGTTGCTGAAGATAGGAAACCTGCAAAA
>JAOBAT010065461.1:0-23710 GCA_026413305.1 Hydrozoanthus tunicans
CTAAAACCATTGAAGTCACGTTCCATCGTTCTACTGATCTATCGATCCATCGTTCTACTGATCTATCGATCCATTGAACTACTGATCCATTGATCTACTGATCTATCGATCCATCGATCTACTGATCCATCGATCTACCGATCTATCGATCCATCGATCTACTGATCCATTGATCTACTGATCTATCGATCCATCGTTCTACTGATCTATCGATCCATTGATCTACTGATCCATTGATCTACTGATCTATCGATCCATCGATCTACTGATCCATCGATCTACCGATCTATCGATCCATCGATCTACTGATCCATCGATCTACTGATCCATTGATCTACTGATCTATCGATCTACTGACTTATCGATCTACTGATCTATCGATCTACTGATCTATCGATCTATTGGTCCATTGATCTACTGATTATTATTTCGACATAAGTATGTAGTGACCGTAGTGACGTCACCCGTGACTTGTTACATGGTGCATCTGCCCGTATCGCGCAGACTTTCCGAAAAACACGCTGCTTGCCGCATTGTACCGGCGGCTCAGAAATAGGGGTTAAGCGGAGAGAGAGTGAGGCTGTGTTGACGTCAGGTATGGATAAGTATTGGCTCGGACTGGAAAAATTCTTCATTGGAGTGAGATATCGCACACAACGTAAGTTGTAACTTTCACTCTTGACTGTGTAAGCAACTGCAAGCTTATAACAACAAAAACAGTTCAAGTGCTCGCTTGCTCCCCATATTCACATCACACGTTACCTTGGTTTACTGCTGGCAAGTCGACAGACGCCCTCGTTAATGATCCCAAACGACCCGAAACAGGCACATACAAACTTGAATTTCTTGCCAGGGGAAAATCAGCGTGACCGAGAAAAAAACTTTTAGATGTGTTCTCAACACCTTGAAGGATTTCAATTAAAAAATGTTGATTTTAGAGTTCGGTTCCAATAATATTGTTACAGCTAGTGTAACTATAAGTAACTTCCAATCAGTAAAACTGCTTTTCCATAAATCATATAATACTACAAGTATTATGCTGCTCAGACAAAGGGCTAACGTTCGAAACGCCAGCTTTTCCTATCATCTCGAGGCAGGGTGACAATATCACATTACACTACTAGTTTATTACCACTCGCCAACACATCCAATACCTAAAATTTGGCGAAATATTTAACTGAAAATACTTAATAACAGCGCGGTGTTCTATTGTACAACAGTGTTTCTTAACTATGGCGAGACTGTTGAATTGGGGCTACAAAACACACCGACACAACATCTCAACTTTGTTGCTAGACGACAGGCCCATTTGATTGTTGAGGGGGGGGGGGGGGTTGGAAAGTTGAAAATTCCTGCAACCCTAGAAAGAAAAACAAAATCTTGTAGCATACAATCAAGGGAAAAAACGAAAAAGAAGAAAATTAGGGACTGTTCTTAATTTCAGATGCAAGCTTGCATTTTTGAACTGCACAATGACCTAAATCTCAAGAGTATGTGCATACTTACCTATTGAGTACGCATGAGGATGGATGGGATGGGAGGGGCCGGGCAGGGGGAGGTAGGCAAGAATGTGGACAGAAAGGAAACATTTTGAAACTAACTTAATTACCTCTCACTCTGGAGTTTCAATAATTCTGAAAATCAAAGTTGGCAGTGATATGAAAAAAAGTCAAAATCTTCAAAAGTGAAATAATTTATCAGAAAATATATAATAAAAACAGTATGGACACAATCAGACCGTTTCACATTTTGTTTTCTCTTTACAGTCATGTGCTTACATATGTACAACATACAAGAAATAAACCCCACAACAATACACTTGCTGTACTCCATCTGATCCTCTTTAATTGAAACATTCCTACTGTCCAGAGAACTAAGCTTCAGATGCCTATAAATACTTAATGATCTAACTAAATTAATTTGTATTTACAATTGTCCATCATGAATTTATTAAAGTAAACTTAATTTGCAAAGTTTAAATCACTGAGTAAACATTTTCCACATGATGCATTGAATCAAGTTTGAGTATTACACAATAATGTTGTATGGAATTTGAAAATGTAAGCACAAAGAGTATAATTATGCTTCATTAGCTAAATAAACTCAACACCTTTTATAGCTAAATATTATATGATAACCTAGACACAATGCCATAACCAATGAGCTTCTAAATTAAGCCTTGTTATTTGAGAAGACTATGCAAGATAACAATATTGCTGTCAGGATCTTTGACTTGCCAGTGCTCTTCTCCCACATTTTTAACACCACCAGCAATTCCTGAACACATTTTATTAACATCATTAACTCCAAAGCATAAAGCAACGTTGTGAAGCGGCTTTGAGCGAAGACTTGGGTGGGACACAAGATGAAGCTCAAGCTGTTTTGAAATGGGAAAGGTTCGACAGCTCAGTCCTTCCTCAATTTTGTTATAGGCAAGGGCTGTTTTACCAGTAATAAGAGAGTAAAAAGCTTCAACTTGGTCGAGGTTTTTGTTCACAAACAACATGATTCGTATTCCAGAAAATGGAGACAGTGACTTTACGGCCCATAATGGACCCCCAAAACTCTTGTTGAGGAAGAAAACCTCATCACAGTCGGCAACCTCCTTTGGTAGATTAGTCACTTCCCAATCTTGGCTTTCCTTGACAGAGTCGAGAATTCTACCAGCATTCTTTTGAGCTTTTTGGGAAAACATCATCATCAAACCAATTGCAGGAATCATTTGTTGGTTTCCAGGTTCCATTTTCCTGGTCTTGGATGCTGGAGAATCTGTGATATTTCTATCATTTAACAGGTTGTCTGGCTCTCGAATTGCAATGAAAGGAAAGGTGGAGCTGTAGGAAACCAAGAGGGATGATATTTGTTCTTGCAAGGCAACACCATAGGACTCTTGACATGATAATTCCAGGTAGCATTTTGGTTGGCTTACAACAGAAACAGCTGTAGGTACAATACACACAAACATTTCTCTTCAGGCATTAATTTTACAATAGACAAAAGTTATCACTAAAATTATTGGAGTTTCATTTTTGTTTTTATATAATTTATCAGGGGCAAAGCCAGGGTTTTTCAAAGGGGAAGGGGGGAAGGGGTCAAACTGCATCAAAGTGAGGGTGCTGATCACCAGATTGTCATGCTCACCTCCCAACTGTGTTTCGGCTTAGAAAGGGATAAGGGGTCACAGGCACCACCCAAAGATCCCCCCCCCCCTCACCTCTGTTTATCCATTACACTCAACCATGAAATATCTAAAAAAAATATATATAAAAACTTGTTTATATTCAAATCACCTTGTAGCAATTCATGATAAACTTAAAAACTGCTCCCCAAAAGTGCAAACACATGTGAAGTCAGCAGCTTTAAAACTTTCCACAGCAAAGATAAAAACTAGATTGTACTTTTTAACACAAGTTTAGGGGAACCTGCTTTTTACCTTCAATAACCTTGCTATATTTGATCGACTCTCATTTTCTCATGATTAAAATTGACACAAGTTCCTTTTTTGTAAAGGTTTGTATATAAGGAGACAGTAGATATTGATAAACTTGCTCCAGTTGCATGGGTCAAATGTGACAACAAAGTTTCTTTGCATACCTTGTATTTCCTTTAGTTTAAAACCATGGAAGTCTTGCAGTTTTTGATCAAGGAATCTTTTTCCCAGTGCTTTGTATTCTTTAAGATTTTGAAAGGTAACCAGTACTTTCAACTGACTGAACCTCAGAGGAACAACTTTTCCACCAACCAGCTGGGATAGGGTTTCAACAATCTTGCTCACAATGCTACTGTCAAAAACTTTATGAGCCTTGCTATTTTCCTCAGGAAGTTCAAAATCCAATAGCGCACAGATACCACTGCTTGAGTGCGCTCTTATTGCTGCACTGTTGATGCTTTCACCCCATTTGACATCTACCTAAAAGGTTTTGTTAACATTTATTTTTCTAGGTAAAAAATTCATCTAACACAGTACAGTTTTGAAAAAAAATCAGTCACATAACAATTTTATTTTTATTTTATCTTAAATTAAAACAACTTGTTTTCATAAGTCAGCCACTTATGCCATTTTATAAATACCCAGGTAAAATCAATGATGCCAGATTTTTATGGCCCTTTTGCTAATCACACAAGTTTGTGTCATGAAAATGGAAAACACTTGGGTCTGTAAACAATACTACTTGGATTTTCCACCTTACTAATTATATAGAGGTTTCAATAGCCTGAATGGCCATTCATACAAAAACTGTGGAGGAAGGAAGGAAGGAAGGGGGGGGGGGTAGATTGATAGATAGATGACTCTAGTTACAGAGGGTAATACATTACATTAAAAACACAAAGTTCTCACTTACGACCCAGTCGCCCTCATTTTAATTCTAACACTAATTTTAATCTATTTTAATAATTCCTATACATTTAGTAAAAAATTTGAGATACCATTATTAATGAATAAAAATCTATATAAATTGTTCTAATTTCTAATATATAAAACTTAACCTAAAACTAAGTTCATTTGTTTCTAGTACAACATTACAAATGTTTTTTTGTTTTTCCTTGTTTATGTTTTCTATTACAGAGTTACAAATATACCTTGCAAATTACTAAAATTATACAAATATATAAACTTGTGCTTTTGATGTCCCAAATGTTATTTAGGGTATATATATATCACTCCTTTGGTCATCATAAACAGGTTATAGTAGTTCGGATTTTCAAAATGTATCTTAAACAGGCAGGGTTCCCAAAATGACCTGGAGGAGAAGGTTAATTTAAGCTTCAGTGTAAGCAGCTAGATTCCAAATGAGCCAGGCTACCACTCTTGGACAAAGACTATTTTTCTTCTGTGCTAGTTAGAAGTGGTTTTGCAACTTTTAGAAGCGTCTAAATGAGTAAAAGAAGTGGTTCATTTGGCCACCAGTCAGTTTTGAGAAGCCTGAACAGGGTGTGATCTTACACTAAAAATCATATAAACAGAGTATTAGAAATATCATATTAAACATGGTCTGATTTTTAGAAATCTGGCAGCATCCCCCTTATCCATCCTCATGATTCCTCCCCCCCCTCCCACTGGGATGAAACTGAAATTTTGATAACTTAGGTTTAATTTAGTTTTGTATGAAAATTATGGTAATGGTTGGTTTAAAGAGTTAAACTGCACCCATGACTCGTGGGCAAAAACAATCCCAGCTTAATTTTAGGCAAAAAAATTCTGACTTTTGGTGAAATGATTGAATTGACCCAACAACCAGCTTTCCTTGCTTGCAGAACTGGTTTGAAGAAGCTCTAACTATAGCACTTTAAGCTAAAAATTATCTTTTTTTGAAGTTCTAACTTGCTATTTAAATTTTATGTTGAATCTGTAGTTTTCTGAGCTTAAAAGATGTAAATGGTACAAAACCACTCAAATAGTATTAAAACTGAAACAAGGACGAAAGACAAGATTTTTTTTTATCCAACCTAAGCAAACCTCCCGTTCATACAGTCTAGCCATTCACAAAAAAGTATCAACCTATTCAATTCAAAAAACTGAATAGCATACATGCGAAGTTTCGGCTAATAAATTATTTAGAAATAAAGTCGTAAAAATACTTATTTCCGTATTAAGAAAACCACGAAAACTGCGAATACGTATTTAATAACACTCATTACAGATAATAAGACAGTTTCTTGTAAAATTAAGTTTATTACAATGTATGAGCCAAGCAGAAATGTTGAATTTCATGGTGTCATGTTTCATTCATGACACGCTCAATAGGTTTAATATAAACTAAACAGATCCACTTACACAAAAAATCACAGTCAAGATTTGTCGAACTTCCTGGGTGGGAAATACAAAGCCATAGGATAATTTCTTGAAGAACACGGGAAACCGTAGAAAACAAATCTCATCGACGGAAATTTCAGTCATTTCCATTTATAAATTTGATTAGTACGAAAAGTCAACTGTAATTTTAATGCGCAATTTCGCGAAGACTTCTAGATATTAAAATAAAGTGCCCAAACACGCGGTAATCGATAAACTCGTGAACTTCCTACAATATTCGGAGAACTCTACCTTTCTTCGTCTCTGAGGTGTCTCCCCAGCCGGATGAAAATGGTACGGTGGCTCTAGATGAGGTGAAAAGATCTTTCGGATCAGGAATCGTGTTGGAACCTCGCGATCATCTTCAAATGGAATAACTCTTTTTGATACAGCATCGGTTTCATCGCTCTCATGTTCGTCTTCCTCAAGAAATTTCAGATCAAAAACTTCTTCGACGTCTTCTTGACTTGCCATATCAATATGTATAGGTTTTTATGTTGCTATCTTCCCTAAATAGATTCAAATAATGTCACACCTGGAACCCTGTCTTGTTGATAGTGCACGGACTATCGATCGACCATCTGCCTTCGCATGCCTCAAGCTCTCCCCATTCCCCTCCCGGCGCCACGATCTGACTGGTTTGGAAAACAAATACAGTCACGATATTTTAAAATGATTGCTTCTTTTTGTTCCATTATATTAGACTAGTTTCCAGTTATCAGCTACCAACTCATAAATTAGAGAAATACGTTAACAAAGAGCTAACTTACTCAGTATTTATAATCCAGTAATTTCTGCCATTTGTCATGCTTGGTGGCCTCTCGAATCTGCATCCGGGTCGGTAACCGCTTGTTGCAAGGATCAGGTTTTGGCCAAGTCACGGTTTGTTTATGGATAGCGGGAAGAAAGGTAGGATTTTCTGCTTGTTAAAAGTCGAATCTTGTATTGCAGCATAGCACAAACGAACAGCTAGTTTTGTTAGTGCGCGAAGGCTTGTTGAATCGAACATTGTCAGCATATGCTGAGCTCGTTTGACGATTTTTCACACTTATTCATTCATTTAGCAAGTAATTGTCTTAGATTAAAAAGGAATTGTGGAATTATTTATTATTACTTAACTGTGGTTTAATAAGCCTTGTTTTTAAGACTAGCTTAAAACATTTATATCTAACTTTTTTTCTCCAATACTTTGCTTAATTTTTACTTAAAAAATGAGTCCGTTAAACTTGATATATAGAGTTTATTTATGTAATGCCTAATGGAACTGTGGCAGGGTAAAGTGAATCGAAAGGTTGAGTTATAAATAGTACTTGTGACTTCTTTACATCATAGATAGTTTTTACATTTACGCTTGTAAGTTTGAGATTTTATTGGAAATCTGATGAGTTTGCCTTTCATTGTTTCTTGGAAGTGCCTGTATATAATAAAGCAGTTTTTCTTGTGGCCAAATGACAACAACAAATTAATTTTTTTTGCAAATTTTTGACAACTTCTTTCTTTATCTTTCTGATAATCACCAGAGTGGGGAATTTTAAATTATTTGCCTTAGGTTTTTAGTGAGTGTCTGAGTTCTGCATAATCCCTTTGATGAACCAGATATTCACTTTGCTTTGGCTTAAATAATTATTGTTAAATGGTATGTGCAACCTTAACTTAGTTGGCCAGAACTGTGACTGTTACAAGTGAGAGTTGGACCACCGGCTTATTGAGGATTGAACATTTGTGCATGGAAAGGCACATTAAGCCGTGGTCCCAGCCATCAACTGTGTCATTCAACAAGGGTTCGTAAATCAACAGATATATTATAAATTATAGCTTGAATAACTGGGAAATGATTGACCAATCGATGAAACTCCCAACAGAAGGATCCTTTTAAAGGATTCAGTTGTCTCCTCTGTCAATATTTAAGGCAGCTATAAGACCTGCATGGAGAATGACAAAACTTCTCGAAGGTCCAGGATGTTTAATAAAACACTAATTATTAAACACCCTGGACCTTTGAGAAGTTTTGTCATATTCTCCAATTCTTATTTGCTGCCTTTCTTCTTTTTGCTGTGTTTAAATGAATGAAAGCTTAATTTTAAAGTTAAATTCATAAATTATGTTTACAAAATTGCTTTTTTTTCAGGTGGAGCTAACAATGATCTTCAAGCAAGTGTTAAGTTTGATATTCTAGAAATCGGATGTACAGGAACTGTTGAAATCGTCCCGAAATGTAAACAAATAGGAATCTCACACCTTCTCCCACTCACAACTGTAAGTTAATTTGAAATAGTTTTAACAATAGTAACTGATAATAATGATAATAAATATAATAATGAAATAATGATGCACACATAACAAAAATAAAACCACCTGGCATTATAACATTGTCATCAATGTACTTGGTTGGTACTCAGATAAGGTGGGAAAGTCCATACAAAGTCTGATTGGGGAGAGATGTGTATTTGTTGATACTTGTTCTTGTGCTACCTGCATACCTTAACCTACCTACCCACCTACCTACTGATCCAGTCATTTACCTACCCATTAGCCTACCCACCTACCTACCCTTCTACATACCTAATCTCCTACCTACTCACCTACCTACCTTCATACCTAGTTACCTACCCACTTACCAGCTTACCCTCCTACCTCCTCACCTACCTACTTACCTACCTAGCTACCTACCCACTTACCTACTTACCTTCCTACCTACTTACCTTCCTACCTAACTTCCTACCTACATACCTACCCACTTACCTATTTACCCTCCTATCTACTCACCTGCCTGCCCTCCTACCTACATACCTATCCACTTACCTACTTACCCTCCTACCTGCCCACCTACCTACCCTCCTACCTACCCACTTATCTACTTTCCCTCCTACCTACCCTCCTACCTACATATCTACCCACTTGCCATTACTTACCCTCCTACCTACTCACCTACCTGCCCTCCTACCTACATACCTACCCACTTAGCTACTTAGCCTCCTATCTGCCCTCCTACCTACATACCTACCCACTTATCTACTTTCCCTCCTACCTACCCTCCTGCCTACCCTCCTACCTACATACCTACTTACCCTCCTACCTACTCACCTACCCATCCTCCTACCTACATACCTACCCACTTAGCTATTTACCCTCCTACCTACTCACCTACCTACCCTCCTACCTACATACCTACTTACCCTCCTACCTACTCACCTACCTACCCTCCTACCTACATACCTATCCACTTAGCTACTTACCCTCCTACCTGCCCACCTACCTACCTACCCACTTACCTATTTACCCTCCTATCTACTCACCTACCTACCCTCCTACTTACATACCTACTTACCATCACCTACTCACCTACCTATCCTCTTACCTATTAAGACCCGAGGTCATGAACACTGATCTGATTAACATTGTACTTTAGGTTTTATAGGATTTTATATTATTAATTTTATAAAAACACCAATAAAAAAGAGACATAAAAGTAGATTATTCATTCATCTGTTTTAGTTACCAAATGGGTTGCCTCCACTGTGCCCCCCTGAAACTAATGAGCTGGAAAAATACTTGCTTCATCCTGAGAAACTGCCAATCCATGATTTCTATAAAACTCAAAGGTAAGCTTCTAACTAGACAACTCGAATGTACTGTTACCTTCGACTCTGAAGACATTTGTTTCTGTATGATCTTTTAAAGTGTCTATGAGGTGAAAATTTTTATTACTTCAATGGATAGACCTTGCTAAGTGAGGAAGAGGGATGAAAAATTTTTGTCAAAATCATACATGGTTCTTGAGATATCAACATTTAAAGTTCTCAACTGATGACATCACAAGTTGGTAAAACAAGTTTGCATGTTTTTTAAAATCCGCTGCCCATCCATAACTTTTGGATGAATTTGAGTCAAACTTTCAATGATGGTTCATCTACCTTGAGATACGTCAGCAGCCCAACTTTGGCTTAAATACTTCCAAAGGTTATGGATTGGCAGCAGATTTTAAAAACATGCAGACTTGTTGTACCCACTTGTGCACTTTAGCCCTTTCATTCTCAGTGATATCTATTTAAAGAATTCTCACAATTGCTGTGTTTGCTTGTGTATAAAGTAAGGTTTTCAGGTGTGAAAATCAGCTTAAAAGCTGGCCTTGACTTGAAACATGGGAAAAACTAAGCAATTAAAATAGCTTGTTTATCAGTAGATCTGTAAATCTAGACAAAACATGGTGCTAGGGAACATGCAACCATGTAAGGACATAAGAGACCAGTAAATGTTTTTTCCTGTATCTCAATTTGATAAACACTACTGTGATAAGATTGTCAAACTAATAACATTTGAAAGATTTAATCCAAAATGGTTTCTGAACGATAGCCTAAAACTGCAATACGTTTATTACTGTTGTACCAACAGATATTTTGAGGTCAAGAGAAACCCAGAGTCATTATACTTTGCAAGTGAGTGCTCAGTACAGACCTCACTTGAAGTAGAAAGAAATCCCCTGACTGGAGAGCTTCTTGGCTACAATGAGGTAACATTTACAGTACAGTTCTTCATGTTTATATGCACTGTATGATGTATAACAACTCAATGTTGCCGTAACCAAGTGGAATGCTGATTACTGACAAGCATCATAATCTAGTACTGGTCTAAAAAGCCAGAAAAATTGAGTTTGGTAATTAAACATTGTGTGGTTTGACCCCAAGTATTCTCCATGCTGCTGACGTATCTCAAGGTAGATAAACGAATCGGTCCAAGTTTGGCTCAAACACATCCAAAGGTAATTGATTGGTAGCAGGTTTTAAAAATGTGCAATTCTGTTGTACCCACTTGTGACATCATCAGTTGAGAACTTTAAATGTTATATCTCAAGAACCAAAAGGTTTTGACACAATTTTTTCACCTTATTCAGCAAGGTCTGTCCACTGAAGTATTAAAATTTTTCACTTCATATAAGCACTTTAAAGATTAGAATGTATTAAAAACAAGTTCTAACTAATAATTATGATTATAATTATACTGCCAGTAATAGTTTAAAGGTGAGGGCACTGATTGTCTGAAACAACTAAAGACAACCGGTAAAGTAGCTAGTCAGACAACCAATAAGTTTAACTATAGTCAGATAACCAGTAAACTAGTCAGACAATTCCCAAAGCATGTGTAGATAATTATGCCCTTTGAGCTCACGTGTTTAGCAGTTGGGTTGCAATACACATTATAGAATTTCCCTTTAATGTAATTCAAGCTACAAAAATAACAACCAAAATAATGGTCTTAATAACAAATGTTGCAGGTGGCACTATCAAACACTGGCAGTACAAGCAAGAACTCTATGTCACTTTTACGACAACCAGGAGCTCTTGCAGATTCTGTGAAAGGGCAGTCAACAAACTACCCCTTCCTTCCTGGTAAGAAATTTTGTATTTACATTGATTTCATGAACAATATATTGTTAGAACTAATCATAACATATTTAAACCAAATTTACACTGTACAGTTAATTTGCTTCATTTATCAGTCTAGAAGCATAATATTAATTTATATTAACAGGTATATACATGTGTTTTTTATAGGTGGAATGGAAAAGGGAGAAGAAAAGAGACCAGACTCAATAACAGACATCAAAGTTGACCTGGAAAATGGTATGTGAAGTTATTGTACTGTAAGAAAACCAGCACTGTCAATGCATAATTGAATTTCCTAATTAAATGAAGAACAGAATTTAATAACTTCATCCTTCTGTTCTGCAAATTGCCGTTATTAAAATGTAATACTTCCAATCAAATACTGGACCAGTCAATTTTTTTAATTATGTTTGTTTGTTTCACTGTTCATGTGTTACATATTTGTAAATAATGAAACTATTGTACAGTTCAAATGATAGATGGAAAGCTTTCAGAAAAGTGAGATATGTAAAACTTTTATTAGTAAAACATTCTTTTTATCCATTTCCGCTATTTTGATGTTTTATGTAGTTTTTTCTCTAGTATTTCATGGGTCGCAGAAGCCAAAAATTATTTGGGATGGGGGGGCAAAATCTAAGCTATAATAGGTCATTATAAAATCTGAAATTCTTATTCAAAAACTTTGTACTGTTAGCCAGAGAACTGTTGGGGGAGCCATGTACTGTGTGAAAAGTCCAATAACAATTGGCAGCTACTATTTCAAAAAAGGTGTCTCTTGCATTGTGCAAAAGTCAGACATACCCACACAAAAAAGGCTGTTAACAGTTGAAAATAGTCATTTAGTTGTTAGGAATCACTGCCAATGAAGTGGCAGACTGACACAACAAAAGTTGAAAATGTTAAAAGTTGGTAATCATACAGTCCTGATTTAGGGTGCATTCGTTTGGGTCTATTTCGGAATAGCAATACAATCCCATGGAATAGGAACTTTGTCCAATTTGTGTGGCAGTTTTTCCTGTGAAGTTTCGAATAAAATTTTTATCAGTAATAAACTGTTTCTAACTCGAAATTTAAAATTATAGACATTTCATCGCCATGACAATCTAGAAGAGATTTCAAAATTTCATTCTTTCGCCGGAATACAAGTCGGCCCTTAAGCTGTCTAGAGTAGGTTTTTTTTCAAAAATAATATAGTATATGTATGATTTTGGGGCAACCTATTTTACAGACATGATTATGTTTTTCCTTTGGTTGCATTTATTCAATCAATCAACCAATTAATTGTTTAAACTGAGCAACAAAAGTAAGGTAAAATATTATTTTTGGTCTCCATTAGATCTCCTTTGCAAGCCACCAGGGTTCAGCATTGGGATTACCTTTGGAAAAAATGGAGAGATTGCTAAACAAGGTCAGAGCATAGCTCTTAGGAGTACTAACAAATTATATTTTGTACATATTAATTATGGTATTAACACTTGAAGTGAGCAATCCTTGCAACTCAATGCTTTGCTTAAAACACATTAAAGGCAAAACCCACATTTCTCACAAATGATTTCTTTCTTCTTACCATCTAAAAGAAAAACAAATACTTGGCTCTTGGAATAACAAAAACTTGTTTTTTTTACAAATGGGGACCTGGAACCAAATTTTTTTGCTATGAAAATGAAAAATAGCAACTATTCTGAAGAATACCTCAAGATACACCATCAGCCCAAGTTTGGCTAGAATTTATCCAAAGGTTATGGATTTGCAGCAGATTTTTAAAAAAATTGAAAATTGCCTGCCAACCTTGTGAAGTCATCTGTTGAATACATTAAATCATTGTTAATATCTAGAGAACAATAATTTTTTTTCACAAATTTTTTCACTGCTATTCCACATTTAGCAAGGTATATTCACTGAGATACCAAAGTATTCCACGTTATATGCTCTTTAACACAGTTGCCCATGTGTAAAAATGATAATTTGTAGATCTTGATAGGACAAAATCCTGGCTTTTCATTTTATAGGATCCCATCCCAGATTGGGTGGGGCTCACCAGAAATAAGTAGACTTCTTGGAAACTATAATTCTTCTTGGGATCCTTGCCTGACTGGGATACAGCCATCCCATCCAGGATCACGCCATCCCGCTTGGAAATAGCACTTGGAATTCTAGGATCCTGCCATCCCACCTGGGATTACTGGGCATCCCAGATTATACCATCTCACCCAGGATCCCTGTACCTCACCCAGATTTTCCCCACCCCACCTAGTATATAGTGGATATTCAGGACCCTGCCATCCCACTTGGGATCCTGCAGACAAACACAGAATGCCACCAGGTATCATTCACTTGTCCCAACTAGGAAAGACTCAGATTCCTATTAAGTGCAGATACACAAATCTTTCATTACATGTAGAAGATAACATTGATAAAGAAGCTGGATTGGAAGTCATAAACGTTGTTGACATCTTTGCCAACACCTCTTTGGAAGACCTTGAGTTATTGGATGAGGAATCAGAAACTGAATGTAGTGACCAGCAGGTGTGTTCAACATTGATATTTTGAGAATGTTGAGAAAGTCTTGTAACAGAGAATAATTCCTGCCCTGATAGAAAAACAATAGTTGGTTGGGAAGTGAGTAAAGATTGGCCAGCCATTCGCTACAAGTACTTTAGATACTGTATAATCCAATGCACTGATTTTTGATAACATAAAAGAATGTTCTAGTTTTTTATGGAATTAGAATGGTGTCACGTTTTTAGCTTCCATCTTTCTCAAACCAATAAAATGCAAACCAATTTTAGCCAATCACGCACGTTAGTTCTGAGCCCGTGATTCCATATTATATCACGTCTCTCTCCCCGACCAAAAATGTGAACTATATGGCGATACTAGTGAGAAGTGTTGTTTATTAATAACTACAGCTGTTAGTTGTTTCTTTATTCTATGAAACCCGCTCATATACTTGGTAGAAAGATAATAAAGTATTAAGTAAGCTCTTTCCTCCACAGACAAATTCACAAACAACACATTTGGAAACGTCTGAAGGCAATGAAAGTAAGGAATTCATTTGGGCTGATTGAAAAAGTTAATTTTCAGATTTGATTTGATTTATTTGGTAAGCAAGCATAAAGACTTGCAGCTCCAGCTCAAGAAAGAAACACAGATTAGATACTATGTACTAATTGGATTCAGGACAAGGTCAAAAGGCATACAAAATGATTGTGTCATAGTAGGGGTTTGTGAGTGCAACAAACTTAGTTCATATAACTTTTTTATCCCAAATCTTAGATTACAGTTTTTATAATATGGGGGCAAAACTTCTTCGATTTGATTGAATAACAACAGGGGCACTTTTTATTCAGAACAAAATTACTCGAGGTTTTCCGACGATTCTCCGAAAAGTTTTAAGAAATCTTAAAAATGTCTTAGAAACGTTTCTACCCATTTTCAAAAACTTTCAAACATCTATGAAGATTTTCTGAGAATTTTTAAAAATCATAGAAATGCCTTAGAAAGTTTTGAAACTGTTTCCGGAGATTTCTGAAAGTTTCTAACTTGAAACATTTGGGACAAATGAATTATTAAGCAAACCGTTCTCATGTCAATTCATTCTGAAAAATGAAAAATTTTGCCCACTATGTCATAAACATGTTACAGCATGGTTTCTTATAAGATTTAGGTGCTTCACTTGTGACTCAGGCAATTTTGGAAGAAAATGAAAACACTCGTAGAATTATTTCTTAACTTTTCGCGACCCTGTGTGATTACCTATACTATTGTAATTTTTTTGTATCAGTTAGTGTTTAGCTCAGTTTAATACTTTTATACAAATACTGTTGTGCTACATTGATGTATATAAAGGCAATACAAGTGAGGTCTTGCTGCTAGAAGTGCAGAACAGTCAGAGTTTCGATGTTCTACGGCAGCAACAGGAACATCGTCAACCAGAGACACTAGATCTTGTTGGGATTCCAACCCTCAACCTATAAAACAAATCGCTCTGACAAACTGTACTACAGTTTGTTTGGTTTTTTTTTCAATGTTTTAAGTTTGACATTTTTTGGAGTCTCCCAGTATCCTAAAATAGACAGAGTCATTCTCGTTTTGAAGATTTACTTCGCCGATATTGAACCAACAAGTTTATTTTTGTTAATTCAGCACAAGTTTACTGAGGACTCTTGGCAAAAATAACTTTTGTGACAGTTTGACCTCAAGGGTCTCCACATTTTTAAGACGTTTTGTCGAATTTGTTTTTAAATTCCAAAGGGAAAGAATTTCCTGAAACAATCAAAGTCTCTGCTTCAAAGGGTTTCTAGGTTGTCTACTCTGTTAATGGTTTTTACCGATGAATAATAACCTTGTTGCTACTCTGATATAGTCAGTCGAATGTAGACAGAGTGCATGAACTGGATGCGCCATTTTCTGTGTTTGTTATTTCATTTTTTTTTCTAAATTTATTAATATCTAATATACTAAATATCCTGAAGCTTGGGCATTGTGCTCTTTGCAACAACAACTGGCCTGACTACCTAGCATCATCTAGACATGATCCCAGCATACCTTAGGATCAAGTAGAAAACCATTTCTGCAGATCACCTTGCAAAAAGGAACATTCCAAGATTCTGTAAAAAATTATACCCCAACAGCAAGCATCAGATATTGCCGATTACCACCTTTTTGCCAAAGAGTGTAAAAGATGCAAGGACTAGAGCTACTATGCGGCTAAACTATTCCTAAGTGGATTTTCTGTATCTTGTAATTTTACTATGTTGATATCTATGGTATGAGTATGTTATTTTGTATGTAACCCGTTACCAGGAAAATATGTGGCCCCTTACCCCTGTCTGTAAGGGCCAGCCTGTTGACTTCTTAGTGGTAGTTGCTATAGCTCTGTCAAATTGGTTACAAAAACTAAGTGTGGCTATGATTAATACAATTAATAATGAATGGTGGGGCAGGGCGCGGCTGGGTCAGGCGGCTAAATTGGACCATTGTGTCAGACCATTTTGATGTTAACAAGTCAGATACAGCATATCAGATCCGTCAGTTTAACAGGTGTAGAACTACTCTGTAGATAATTATGGTGTTAACAAATCATCATTTTTTATTATTGTTATTATTATTTCCAGGTAAGCTGGAAGCTCAGGAAAGTCTCGACAGTGTTCTTCCAAAGGTATCAGATTCAATCTTTGATTTACCCGTCTTCATCTTTTCTGCTGTTAAGTGTTTATCAAGACTGGTGGGTAAGACGGCCTCAAACATGTTTCAGCGTTTTTTTCCTAACTCTCTAAAGAATTATTTTTATTTAAGAGAGTGGAAAGTTATTCAAGTGTGTCATGGAAATTAGTTTCCTTTTTACATTAGCCTTCTTCTTAAAAACTAGCATGGAATTTTTCAACTATTAGAACTTTGCAAAGGATAAGTAAGTCATTTTTTGCCGTAGACACAAGATAGTAAATTTTTCAATATGAAAATGTGTGAAAGAGAAACTACTTATCATTAACCTGCAAGCTTCAAAGCCTCTTAGTTATAAGAACAGCTGACAGAAGCACAGGATAACAAATATATTTTAGACTTTGATCGTTTACTTTCTGGTTGCATGAACTAATGGTTTCTAGCTATCCACTGGAATATGTAGTTCTCCCTAATTATTTGAAATGTAAAGAAGCTGTTTTTTGCATATTGAAGACGGAGGCTAAAGCTGATCAAGATCCTGATAAAGAATCCGTGCCTTCTGGGAAGCAAACTGAAGTGAAGGAAGAGTGGGCATTTATGGTGAATGTGTCCAAACCTGTGAAAGATTTTCATAAACAAGTTCCAGAAATGGCCTACCAGGTGTGTGGAAATTGTCAGATCGCTCGGAATTCCTTGCTTAATTCTCATTCATGTTCCATGTCAGTTCTTAACTTTTGAAAACTTTGGCTGCGTATTGCCTCTCTTGAAAAACAGTTATGAACACTATTACTCGGAAAGCCATACGAAAAACTAAAGCAGGCGAGAGCCACGTGATGATCATGTGTCCTCACCATGACCACTGAAAGCAGTGTAAGCGTGTGCTTGTACGGTAGACTTAGACTGCCCCAAGATTTCGTTTTATCCTATGATGCAGTTAACCAAAGCAATTGAATTTAGACCAATCAATCAATAAGTTTGGAGAGAGAGAGAGAGAGATTAGCTCAGTGGTTAGGGTGCCAGATTTGCGTGCGGTTCAAATCAAAACTCTTACTACTGACCAGATTTGGCTTCGGTAATCCTAGAGTAATATCTAGCGAGCTAATCGCCCTTACTTACAGTCATGGACTGAATTTCGAAGGACGCAGCTCAACAAGGTCGGACCGAAAGCTTGTTAAGGCGCATATTGCTGCCGCTATACGACCAATGCATGATCATGACCTCGGAGCACAGCTCCACAGCCAGATAGAACTAGCTGGGTGTTGATTTTGTTGAGGGAGAAAACCGGAGAGCCCGGAGAAAAACCCTCGGAGTCAGATTGAGATCGACAAAATCTCAGCCCACAAGCGGAACCTAGGACTCGATTGCGGGTCCACAGTGGTGGGAGGCACGAGCGCTAACCACTCGGCCATCCTGACTCCCCACCATGTCAAATCCACCATGCTTTTGAATAGCCAACCGATCTGCCTCCATTCATTTAGGATTTTTAACTGTGTTTACTAAGCTAAATACATCGACACCTAAATAACGTTAACATTTTGTAATAAATCAGTTTATTTAGACAAGTACTTTCTAGGAGCACATAAGTACTCGTATAAAGATGCCTCTACAAAAACACTGTATATTAAAGGACTGACCACAGCACCGGGCCAAAACCCGTGTGTTGGTTGCTTTAGGTCCTCAACTAGAAGACAAAAGACTAGACCAACGGCCAAAAGACGATCGGCGGCGAAAGGAAGCCGTACAAACGTTAAACCCTCGGCATAGCCGGGGATCAAATCCGGGATTGTTAGACCACTTTGCAGTCAAAGATCTGTCGTTTCAACTTAGATTGGTCAAACTTGCGCTAATGTAAAACTTTAAGTTCATAGTTAGGTTTTTTTATGTGGAACTTTAAAACACTTGTACGTTAACAAGTGGAACGTTTAGAATGAGTTCTTGTTTATGCATCTATCGCAATAATTTCTTTGTTTTATGACCTTGCAGTGGCCATTCAAGCTGGACAGTTTCCAAGAACACGCCGTTTTACGCCTTGAGCAGCACGAGAGCGTGTTTGTGGCGGCTCATACTTCCGCGGGCAAGACAGTGGTCGCTGAGTACGCGATCGCATTGGCTAGCAAACACATGACAAGGTCAAACTAAGTATAGCATGAATGGTCGAACCCTTCGCTCAGTAAACCGAATGCACATCGTTTAAAGTCCCTATCAAGCATATATTTTTAAGTTCCAGAAGAAAAGTTGAACCTTTTAAAAATAGTAATTTTTGAAAACAAAACCTTTTCTTGGCGTTCCTGTTACGTGTTTAAGACTTGAAGCGTGCAAAGATGACGTAGCACGAGGCATAAACAATCTTTTTTGTCTCAAAAAATTCAATTCCGGCTAGAATAGTCACATTTTTATAACTTTAATCAATGAACTATTCCCTTGAAATTGTTTGAAACAAAAATTTTATGACAGAAATGAAAATGTCTAAACAAAAACCACGTAACTTACTGCTGGTACGTCACAGGTTACCAGTCCCCGGCCTGCTCGGTCAAATATTACAGTCCAATCTTTTTTTGACTAAAAAGCATACTTATTAATAGACGTGGAAATTTTCTTTGGTTATTCGAATTTTGAGTTCACAGATGACAACAGTTTAATTCCAAAAAGTAAAAATTTAAGCTTGTTAGGGACTTAAACAAAGATATATTCTCCAATAAAATGACATCTTTTCTTCAAACTGTAGATTTTATGTGATAATAATAGGTGCTTAATCAACGAGGAAGCAACAGCGACGATAATTGCTTAAAAACATCTTTCTGGCTTGCCCTTTTCGACCACGTCTGGTTCGTTTGGCCTCCCTTTTGTCCTAGTTACGCTTATGCAACAGAAAAAGATTTAAGTTTCCTTCATAAAGATAAAAGAATATGAGAAAACTTGCTGTTGGCCGTTTTCTTAGCCGTTGGTATTCCAGAAATGAGGTTTTTGCGTTGTAATATTGAAGACAACAGTGTGCAGGTGACCAGTATGGTGCATTCCAACGTATCATAATAACCTTTAGTTTGTGCCATTCAGGCCTAAAATCTTGCTTTAAAAAGAAAAAAAAATTTTTCAAAAAACGTTTTCGGAGACACTCTCCTTCCTCGGGTATGCCATAAGGAGAGTGTCAAAAAATTATTATAATATCTTTTGCGGCCTACAAAAAAAATTAAAACTTGTCTGACATTTACCAGAACATTCGACATTCCAATGTACAGTTGCTGTATTTACTATTGATCTCTGCCGTCAACATCGGTGTTGCCGTTCTCCTTGTTTAAGGTCCCTTTTTTACATAACGTCAAAAACGTTTGTTTTGTTTTACTTTTTGATCCCTTAAGAAAGCTGAGTGTTGTCGTGATTTCAAAACAAGTCTGTTTAGACTTAATCAAGGGTTTATTAACGTCTTTTTCTTCTTTTTTCGGACGTGACATAAAAGTCCGAAAAAAGAAGAAAAAGACGTTAATGAACCCTTGATTTAATACATAAGTGTTTAGATTAATATTTAAAGCCTCGTTTTGCGGCGATTTGTTGCGGCTCATGGCGTAGAATACCGGGATAGGAAAGGTGAATAAAGAAAGACAAAAACCTTCCTCTTAACCCCCCTCCCCTCCCCCACAAGACTATTAACATACGTACACACGCCTTGAAAAAGTCTAACCTTTTCATTTTATTCCTGCCCCCTCCCCCTACAGGACCATATACACCTCTCCAATCAAGGCCTTGTCAAATCAAAAGTTCCGCGACTTCAAGAAGACGTTTGAAGATGTCGGACTTATTACTGGCGATGTACAGATCAATGCCGAAGCCTCTTGCCTTATTATGACCACGGAAATTCTAAGGTATATTTTTACACTTTAAAACCTGTTTTATCTTTGTTTCTACACTATCTCAGGTAAAGACCTTCCTTTTTCGGTGTCCCTCACTGCAGGCCATTCCCCTTTGTACCAGGTTTTATTTTTGCTACACACTTAAACAAGTTTCAGCGCTACACAAACAACTCTGTGAGCAAACGGAATAATGATTTCAGTCGAAATGTATAGTTGTTACTTCTGTTTCTTAAATCAGGGAGCTCTGACTAATTCTTATCCCTTGTTAATGTATAATTAGGCCAGTTTCATGATACGTATTCAAAGCTATACACAGCCATCGACGATGTCTTGCTCATATTTGCTACACACTTAAACAAGTTTCAGCGCTACACAAACAACTCTGTGAGCAAACGGAATAATGATTTCAGTCGAAATGTATAGTTGTTACTTCTGTTTCTTAAATCAGGGAGCTCTGACTAATTCTTATCCCTTGTTAATGTATAATTAGGCCAGTTTCATGATACGTATTCGAAGCTATACACAGCCATCGACGATGTCTTGCTCATATTTGCTTGGGAAAACAGAGAAAATACAAAAACTGTGTTGTGTTCTGTTCCAGGTCTATGTTATACAACGGTTCTGACGTAATTCGTGACGTAGAATGGGTTATATTTGACGAAGTACATTACGTAAACGACGCGGAGGTGAGTGTCTTTGGTATGTAATGCTAACTAAGTTGATGGCTTGGGGCTGAAATAACGGCTGGACAACGGACAATATCCGATCAGAATCGAGCAATTTCCAGACAAATCCGTGGATGGCCAGATCGGTTGTCCGGTCATTTGCGCTTTAAAAGAAAATTCAATATTGAAAATCATTATGGAAATTATTCAATCTTTTCATTTTTACGAAAAAGAAAGGCTTTTGGTTAAGAAATTAGTTACAGTTGCAAAGTTCCAGTTGTCAGTTGTAAAATAAAAACTTCGAATTTTGATTGTGAACCCGACTTGCTTTGAGTTGCTGTTGCTGAAAGGTTTGCAGATGATGTAACTTGAAGTCCCTAGTGCAACTAGTTAAGATGGATTAAATTTCTCCGGCCAAAAACGCCAAATCTTTGCTCAGCTTAGGTTTTATTCTTTTAGACCCCGTTCACTCGAGTTCCCATTGAATAAATTGTGTTTACGTCCTTTAAGATCTTAAAAGTTACTTCTCAAGTTTTCTTTGTTTACATATCAATGTATGAATGTTTTACTGCAGCGAGGTGTGGTATGGGAGGAAGTCTTTATCATGTTGCCCCCACATGTGAACATCATTCTCCTGTCAGCAACTGTTCCCAATACACTCGAGTTCGCAAACTGGATTGGGTAAGTATGAGGGAACGAGATTTGAGTAGCACTTGTCATTCTCAGTAGCAGTAGTGCAACGGCGCTCGCAATTGAATTCCGAATGGTAACGTAGTTGTCATTTTGTATGCCCGGAGTTCTGCAATCTGATTGGCGCTGAGAGAGCATGATCTTGTAACGATTGCAGGCATTACAATTTTTTTAATACCACTCTATTATATCGTATCTTTCAATTAATTTTGTAATTACATTCGAAGAAACATAGAAAAATATAAACATGTAAAGACCTGCTGTTTTTCAGTTGTTGTTATCATGGTTAAAAGCAAGGTTGAGGTTTTTGTAATAAACATTACAGGGTTCGTCCGGGTCCTTACATCCACTTTCCAATATTTGAGGCCTCAAATCAGTCATGGTCCCTAAAAAGTCCTTAAATTTTGGTTTTTAACTAAAGTTGGCCTTTTGTTTGAATCACGAGCCATGTATTTAGCTCACAAATACGACTTTCAGTGATGCTTCGAGAAGCATGTATCATACAGTTTGTTGAGTCTGAATGAAGACTACACTGTTATGTTGTCATAAAAGGTGCGCAGTAATAGTTCTGCTTACTTAATGCCAAAAATCAAAAATCAAAATCGTAAAAAGTCATGTTTTGGGTCAGTTCTGGTAGTTGATGTCCCATGGCTTAGGTCCTCAAAAACCAATAATCTTACCTTAAAAAGTTATAAAAAGCCTTGAATTTTGCTTTGAGAAAAGAGGACGAACCCTGACATTAATTTCCCAGTAAAGACCTCGCTACCGGTTAAAAATTGTTATATAATCTTTATTGTAGGTATCTCAATCTTGCTTTTAATCGTAGTAACAACTGAAAACAGCACACGTAAAAACATGTCATTGCATTCAACCAATCACGTACTCTATGAAGAGGCGGGGAGAACTCGCGCCAAAACGCAGCATGCCTGTAACGCTCACACAGCACCTGCTTTCTTTTCATCTGACATGTGACTTGTTAAGACAACTCTTGTAGGTGAACAGTTTATTTTAAGACCCTGAGTGAAGGTCTGGCACCGGGAATCGAACCTGGGCCTCCCGCGCGACAGACTGGCGCCTTACCAACTGGGCTAACCAGGCGGTGGTTACATCAAGTAAATTCAATCAAGAGGTAAACGAGGTCCACTCCACCTACAAAATCTTTCTGCTAGAGTCTTTCTTTGAACTTGTTTCCTGTAGACAGACAAAAAAAAAGAAACTCCATGTCATAAGTACGCCAAAGCGTCCTGTGCCTCTGGAGCATTTCCTTTACACTGGCAACAGTAACAAGACAAGCAATGAACAGTTTCTGATCGTCAGTGATGAAGGAAAGTTTCTCACCCGAGGATATCAGGCAGCTGTTGATGCGAAAAAAGAAAGAGCTAGTAAGAGCAAAGAGGCTTTTGGGGCCAAGGGTGCAAGGCTCTCTGCCAATCCAAAGCAGGTAAGAATGCTGACACATAGATCCACGAGGCAAAGTTGAATTTTGGCTGATAGAGTTTTCATAAGTTCGTACAGGCCCTGGAAATCCTGGAAAACCCTGGAAAAGTTTTAAAGCCCTGGAACTAGATTTCCTAAATGATGCATTGTTCTTCGTTTCAAGTAACAACTAAGACTTAAAACTTAATTTTTGCAGTCGTTGTCATACTAAATTCAATAAATACAAATTTTCATGACATTAATTACTAAAACGTTGTTAAAACAGGTGATTTTGAACGTTAATATTTTCATTCTGGGTTTAAAAAGTCCTGGAAAAGCCCTGGAATAGATAAAAATAAAGCCCTGGAAAATCCTGGATTTTTGAAGTTCAGAAGGTGTACGAACCCTGTTTACACTACTAAGGATCCTCGGCTATCAAAGTTATTGGTCTCAAATAAAAGACTTTGTTACGTCTGTGACATATCAGCAGCTGAAAATTGTTAGTTTTGTGCTTATATCTAACGCCTAGCAACATAGTTTTATCATTTACATGGTTTGAATTTCCTGCGCTCTGCCATTTGAAATGTGAGGCGTTTCGATTGCAGTGCCTCCATTCACGATGAAATAATAGAGAGCTTAAGCACGAGTCGTCCGTGTTTCCACGGAGGCCAACCGGAAATCAAATATCAGCAGTTGACGCGTACTTGCACACGTCATGCGCTTGTGGTGATCGTCAAGTACGCGTCAACTGCT